>VNJV01018364.1:0-24310 GCA_008042635.1 Drosophila nikananu | reverse complement strand
AGAAATTTAAATAAACAAGAACATTCATGTGTCCATTTGATCTATTAGATGTGCAGAATTGTTTTTATAATTAGAAGTCAAAGAGTTGAAAGTATCTAGAAGTTGCAGAGAATATGGAGCAGCATAGCTACATATGTTGAGGTAAAGGAGGTTCTCAGACAAAAATAATAAGTTAACCCCTTGGCTGGCTCAGCCTCCCCCAAGGATTTAGCATTTGTGTCGATGAGGACGGGGTGGACTACAGCCATACAAGCTTCCACATATCCTTTCCATGCCGCCCCTGTCGCCATCAATGGTCGCAATCATCCGCACACAATCCGACCGTAATCACAAATGCAGCTTTCACCTTGCGTGTCATTTCATCGTTTTCCTGCACCAACTATCCGGCTATATATGTATGTAGCTGGATTCAGGACTCACCCCTCAGGTAGAGTGACAAAACAAAACATTGGCTACAAAATGCATTTTAATTTCCATCAATTATTTCTATAATTGGCCATGGCCAAAAGCAGTTAACGATAAAATACCGGGAATTAGCATGGACTGAAAGCGGACACGAGAATAGTAGTAGCAGGCAATTCGAAGGATAAGATCTCTTCACCGCTCTCATTTGCAACCAAATTGGGCAATCTGTCTGTCCGGGGGCCTTAAACAATGCAATCTTTGTTGCTTGAACGATCCACAAGTGAGATATTTAACTTTAAAGGACATCGGCTTAAGGGAGAGTGTTCTGCAATAATAACTTGTGAAGCATTGCCCGTAGAGCAATAGTTATCCCAATTTTAATGTTAATTATACGTTTAGAAAATACATAATAAAATGTAATTCAACTCAACTCAATTTAATTGTGAATATTTCAATATTACTCGCAGGCTCTCTTATTTCTAGCTCCTCTGATTTCCTTATTAAATGCTCTGAGGAATTTTCCATTTTGCCGAGAGGAGCTTCCTCCTGCGCCCAGATCCTGGCCTAATCCAATCGCCTTAAGGTACGACTGACACTTAGGCAAGTTGATTGCAGTCCAGCATCATCGTTCAAGCTGCAACCATCTCCTGCCCAAGTGTCCTGGCAGCATTGTGTTGGCATCGAAGTCATACGCTGCATATTGGGTGACGTTTCTGTCATTTATCGCTTTTGGGTAGCCCTGGATGCGGTGGGTGTAAAAATTAATATACCATACCACCTCCGCCGATGCTGCAGTTGTTGCAGTCTCCCTTCGCTGCCTTTTTCTCGTCCCATTCATTTATTCTGGCCATCTCTCCATCTTCATTTGCATTTTTACACCGTGAAAAAATATTCATTTTCAAAATCCATTTTGAATGCATGGAAGTCAAAGTCGAATTATACCTGGTTTATAATAATAATATTCGGAATGTAGGTTAAGTTAGGTTTAAAAGAAATCAGCTAAAAATAGTGCCTAGTGAACTAATGTATAGGGGTAACTGTGTAGCGATGGGAAATATAATGAATAAATTAAAATTATTTGATCAGCGTAAATATAAATACTATTTATCAATCAATAATTATGGAAAAAGGCGAGAGGCAGGAATTTATTGCTTTAGAAATTAAAAGCAAGGTGCTAATTTAAAATTCCCAATTTAATCGAGATTTTATTTTAAAGATTTGTAAGTAATTGCATTTATTTTTCAATTAATTTACTTCAGTGGTCTTTCTTCGGCATCAGAATATAAATGTCTAAATGACTAAATCTAGACACTTTGCAATATGTAGCCTCTTTGTTCTCTTTCTTTGTCACAGAAACTTTATTTCTAACATTTTCCAGATTTTATCAATTCCATTCCCTAATTCCAAATAGAAACAATGAGTCACATCACTTTTATGTTCCACAACTACGTTTCAAAACCCCGTTCCATTCCAATAGACCGAATGACAGTTGAATACCATTTTCCAATCAATTTAACTTTATTAAATATAATTGAACTTAAAGATTGGATGGCGTGGTGTGACTATTAGGTTTTTCCTGGTGTATCGCCTACAATCCATTTCATTCGAATAACTTTGCGCATAACTGCGTTCCATTCGCCGCGTTCCCGCCTCTTACCACTCTTTCACCCGCCTTGCCATTTCCCATTTTTGTTGGCGAGTGTCGAGCGAGAAGATGAGTGCGAGAAAAGTGTTGCATGCTCGCGGGCTAAACGCGAGATGAACACGCAACCTAAGAAATAAAAGGAGAAGAGGAAAATGGGCGGATGGAGATGGGCAGGCAGGAGGCAGAGGCAGAGAACAACACTGCAGCATAAAAAATAAGCACACACGAGGAGGAGAGCGGCGGCAGAAGCTGAGGGACAGGGAAACATTCAGACAGATAAACGAGTCGAGTTACAAGCCAGGACACTGGGCGCGAGGGGAAGAGATAACGGAATGGGGAGATGGGAAAAGGACCTCGTGCATCGTGCCATCTCGCTCGTTGGCACTGCATTAGCAGCCAGCTGTGAACGAAATAAACGTAAAAATATTTTTAGTGTGAACAAATTTCTGCTCGTTGCTCGTTGTAAAAGGCAACAGAATGAAACTGAAACACTGCGACAAACGCACACAGTCACAGACAGGCACATGACGCAGGAGAACAAGCATACCTGACATGATAACACACACACCCACACTCCCCCAGTGACAGAGGGACAGAGACAGAGACAGAGGAGCAGAGCCAAAGTGTGTTTAGTTAGCAAATGCCAATGGCTCATGTTCACAGCAGACAGAGAAGGGGCGATACACACGGAGCCGTTGCAGAGAGCCTGTGTGTGGGCGAGTGAGTGTGCCCCTGTTGACGTAAGTGTGTGTGTGTAACAGTTTTGTAAACAAACAAAGTCAAAAGCAACAAGAATGTTACCCGACTTGAACGAAGATATTGAGGGTCTCTGCAGCGAGCAAAGCTTTACATAATTGTGCTCACCTCCATAATAAAAGAGTTCGTTAGGAGAGGCAAGAAACCAGGTAATGGGGTCACCAGCAGTAATTGGAAATATATGTTTGTCCATATCGAAAGAAAAAGATATTCAGGATATTTCCAATTTCAATTGTATTTTATGAATAGAAATAGCTTTCACGTTTCACGTTTTTGAAGTTTGCAAGAAAGTCCTTTAAGAAAATTCATTTGTATATTTTGTATATTTTAAGAAAAAAACATAATTTGTACTAAATACATATCCCATATGTATAAAAGGGATCTTTGAAAAGTGATAAACAGGATAGTAGCTTTATAGTGACCAGAAAAGGGATCTCAATTAATTTAATTTTGCAACGATGGAACTGGAACAAAATGACAAAATGCATTACATTAATCAAATTAATTTATTTAATTTTAATGAATTGTTCACACTAATTTATATAGTTTTGGAACGATGGAACCTAAGAAAAAGAAATGTTCACACTACTGAATATAATTTTCAAATTAAGGTTATGGAATCGAAACAAAAGTATACAAATTAAGTAAGGACGTACAACTTTTACCTTTCTGGATATTAATCCACCTAAAATTCCGCATGTTTTTGGAACAAATACACTTGGAACCGTTCCTAGTCCCCTGAGAATCGGTATAGCCAACATAACCTCTAGCTCTGGGCTTTCCCCCTGGCGACCTTCACTCGTTTTGGGATCGAGTGTTTTTGATTTCGTTGCTGCACTTGATGCCAGCGTTTTGCATGCGACATCTCTGTGGGTCTGCATCTGAAATTAACTGAATTTATTTCATAGCCATGCAACAGCCCCTCGCCACCGTATCCTTCTCTTTTGCTCCTGGGACGGAAAGGGAGATGGGAGGACGCAAAAAAAAGACAAAGGCAACTTATTTTTATGCCATTCGCGTCAACCGCAGCAGGCGGACAGAGAGAACACCGCCCACATTCAACCCAATCGGCACACACAGGGTTAAGTTTTTATGCGCTTTTGTTTGCAGCCTCCGCACCGGGCCCCCCTTATGCCGCATTTTTATGCCCTGGCCGGGTATTATAATTTTTGGTCCGAAATTTGCAACGCTATAAAGTCTGCATCAACAGGCGAGTCGATATAGGCATTAGTAGACTCAGTTTAAAAGAAAATAAATGGCATTTTATACAAAGTTTTAATCTTATTGTAGATATTAGATAACTATTTTATATAAGAGTAACATATTAAATCGACAACTTAACGAAGTTAAACTCCAACTATAGATTTGTCATATTCACTATTAAAACGATATAAATAATAAATAATTTATCAATTGCCAGTACCAAATGCAACTTGAAGGGGTGTACAGACTTCGGTTTTCCCACGTTAGTTTTCCTTTCTTGTTTGTGTTGCCAACTGTCATCAAAAGTTCTAGTCGAGAGTTGACCTGAAAAGTGTCGCTCTGTGTATTTTTATGCATTTTTCGACCCGCTAACCCGTTCGCTGCGGGCTTTTCCAGAGAAGCAGAGCAGAGCAGCCAAAAACGCCCAACCCACCTTGCCACGACCCTGTTCTCTTTATAATCATCGTCTTTGTTGTCGCTTTTCGTTGTCGGCAAAATCACTAATTTAACAGAAAACCCCCCTCAGACGTAACTATTTCGAGAATAGTTTTGTATTGAAGCCGGGGCACATGGAATTGTCGATAACTTTGATGGAAACCCCCCAAAGGAAGCATCAGAAATATGTCAGCTCAGTTACTCGTTAACTCATGGAAAGCTTCTTGAACCTTTTAAGCAGTATACCAATCTACATATAATAAAATAATACAGAAACATTTCATATACTAGGAAGTTCTCGAAAAAATCGATACATACACATATACTTTATATATTTCCGTTCTATATTGCCTTTACATTTCCTTAGTGTTTTTTTTTATAAATTATTATATTATCGATACTTATCGAGAACATTAATACATGCTTGCCGAAGGAAAATAAATTCATGTGGGCATCAGAATTCCGTCAGATAAGATCACATCACACATCCCTAAACTCCATGAAACCCCATCGAAACTTTTAAAGAGTGGCCCAAGTGAGAAGAAAATCTGAGCGAAACTTTTTATAAACTTTCCTCGGTAGTTATCGAAAACATCGATATAAAAATGTGCTGAAAAATTCGTTCGCCCATTTTTTTTTCCTCTTTTGGTCTGCATTTAATTTATTTTTTTTTGTTTTTATGGGGGCATTAAAAAGCATATTAAAATACTTATTGAAAACTTTTGGATATCCGAACAAAAAAAATAATAAATATATACAAAACAGAAATAAGCAAAAGTAAGACGAACTTGCGGGGCAAAAAAGTTTGCCTCTAAAAAGCAATAGCAGTCAAGTGCAAAAAAACTATCAACCAAAGGAACAAAGGCAACAACAGCAGCAACAACCAGGAGAGCAAACAACAAGAACAACATGGGAAAAAAGAGCTCCAAGTTGAAACAGGATACCATTGATCGCTTAACAACAGACACATACTGTAAGTACAATAAAACTAGAACCATAAATGTCATGCTGTCGATAAAATGGTACAGTGTCTATCAGTTTTACGTTCATACCATAAGTCATATATGTATATAACATATGTTTATATAGAAGTTTTGACAACTTTTTAAGGTGCTTGTGTTTTATGCACTAGCTTTATAAATTAAGGCTTCTTTTAAGTAGGTAGTAGCAGAAAGTATAAATGTATCGATATAATATATAAATCGAAATTTTATAGACACTGTTTGATAAATCGAACCAGTAGAATCGGAAAATTATACAAGTAACTATCGAAATCGATATTTCATAAATTTTCTAAAATTTTCATTTCATTTTTTTCTTTGAATGATGTATTTTTCGATACATCAAATTCAATATATAAAAATTCTGTTATTGTATTAATAATAATATATGAACTTGTTATGTACATAATTGAAATACAATTTTCTGATATTTTTTAAAATGTTGTTATTTTAATGTTGAATGATTTTTTCTTCGACATTTAAAATTCAATAAATTAAATATGTTCGATGTAGTTGAACCGAAAGTTTTGTATTATGTCCGACTTTTCCGCTTAAACGAAAGGGCACAACAATTTGACGCTTTATCTATTTTTTTAATAAGGGAGAGAACCTATATTTTCAATATATATTTTTGGGGGCAAGGATATATTTTGGCTTTTCCAAACCATGCCACTTACCTGTTTTGTTATTATATATCTCAAGAAAATAACAAAGAATAACAAGTCCTAATTGTTTTTTTTAAAGTGACTCCTATTACGTGGAGTTGGTTTTGAACATCTCCCTTGGAAGAGACTTCTTTAATAAACACTTTATCAATTCCAACTTATCCACCTTTTTTTTTTATTTTCTCCTTTACAGTGTCTTGAGCCAAGTTCTCTCCCCTTTTGATTTAACTCGTAATAATTCCGTTTCCTTTTTTATTTATTTGTTTGTTTTGGCCTGGCATTTATGCGAGTATGAACACTATATACTTGCCCCCCACCTTTATCCCATTTCCCATTTTCCCCGATTGACATTTTCTCAATTTGATTTGTTTTTGTTTTTCGTTTGCCAAGCATCAATCAAAATACGGAAAGGTGCAGTCACTTTTCCGCGTTCCCCAGATATAGCTGCATAATTCAAAAGTGTTTCCCCAGAACTTGCTCGTGGGGGAGATTGGCAAACTGACTCATCAGTCATCGGCCATGGCAATAAAGTCACCCAACTGACGGCGAACATCTGAGCCGGATTCGATTGAGGAATAGCCGGCTCTAGACTTCGTCTCGGTGCATAAATGGAGTGCGGAGAGCATGTGCTTGCTTCCCAATGCCAGCACTCGGGTTCGTTCTCGGCATTGGTATCGGTATCGGTATTGGTATTGGTATCGGTATCGGGTCGGCTTGGGTTCCTTTTCTCAGTTCTCCTTTCTCCGATCTCCGTGTTGTCGGAAATCTGGCAAAGCACTTGACATTTATGGTTTAATTTTATCGCTTTGTGCCGTAGCCACTTTTACTGCTACTTTGTTACATTAACATGTTATTGCTGCTGTAACTGACAGTTGCAGTTATTGCTACTTTGAGCTGATTTTAGCTAGAAATAATATACCTTTAGCCTTTGCAAGAAGGCCAAAGATGAGGGAGTGGTCTCGACTATGAGATACCTGATACTCAAGACTCTACAAACTAAATTAAAGTAAGGGACTGGAGTTAAAATTTGACTTTCGAAAACAGATACCATAAAAGATTAAAACAAAAATGAAATCGATAAGTTAGTAACATTAGATTTTTTTATCGAATAAGAATTAATTTTCTTGGTGACATGTCGGACCAAAGAGACAACAAATTCTCATATATTTTTTGCTAATTTCGATAACTTAACGTTGAATTCCATATTTTTGATATTAAAATGTTTGATTTGGCATAGTTTGTGATATTTTGTATATGATATTGAACTTTTTATGACAAAAAATGCTCGATACGTAAGACCTGAAGCGTTAAATTAAAATAACTTCTTTCCAAAACGATTAACCCCATTGTAGGAATTCTAAAATTAATCGATATCGATAAGGTATAATGCATCTACTTTTAATACGAAAGACTATATTTAAATTAATATTCTAGTGTTGCGATATGTACAAATATGTCGGAGAGAATAATAAATTAATCGGCTTAAGTCGTATATTTTTCGTTAATTTCGATTTCTTTACATTGAATGCGATATTTTCGATATTTAACATTTCTATATATATCAAATTTTAAGATATTTTTGATATGGAATTGAACTTTTTATGACAATACCGGCACATTCCTACTCCAATAAAAATAAATTAGAGTAGATTAGAAAAAAATTCTTTCATTTGTGATAATTTATGTTCGGAAATAAGATTTTCAGACTCGAGAAGTGAGAGGTTACGAGTTTTTTGTCAGATAACTATCTTGTGTTTTATCCAATTTAAATAAACTTTTCGGAATTCGATTGCACAAATATGGGGTTTTTTCATTAATATTGATTGTTTGGTTAAGCTAATTTGCCACTTAATTTTTGTATAGCATAATACTAATAACTTTTTTTTCCGAATTCAAGTCTATATATACCCCACTCGTACCTGGTATACATTAATAATCCATAGAATTGGATATTGATTACAATCCTGAGTGCATTAGACATGACAGTTTACTTTTCCACTCTGCCATTATTTTGAAATCAAAGCGTGAAGGACTTAAAATCACATTTTTTCTAAGTTTTAATTTTCTTGATAATTCAAAGAGAGATAGATAGTTGAGAAGTATTATTATGTATTCTTCGGCTTTCAAGGGAGTATACCTAATTATTAAGCAGTTTAAAAATAAACTTGAGATGGATTAAATGCAGCTAACTTTCTGCGGTTTGTGCAACTGCGACAGCTCCTAGTTGGTGTTTTTCGGAGTGCAACAGTCTCTACCATTGATACCTTTGCAGCTTTTAGTGCTGTTTATGTAAATACTGCCATTTCGAGCTCACTTTTTACGAGGCACCACTCCGGGCTTAACATTAATTGCACGCTTTGTTGCTTAGTTTTACCTTTACCTTTAGCGTTGGTAGTTTGCCCAACTGTTATTGGGGGTTACCTGTTGTTGCCTGGCCATACATTTGGCTGTTGTGTTAACTGTTACTATTAGTTACACCATCGCCTTTGCGTCTCAGAGCCTTTCTCTTTCTCTTTCTCCTTCTCTTTTTCCTTTGCTTTTTCTTCTTTGTTGTATCCTTTGTAGCTTCCCTGCCTTGGCCTCAACTTTGTCTTTCTCCTGTCCCGGTTCCTTACGCTCTTAAGCAGGACATTACATTTACTTAGCGCCCTTCGGTTGCGGCCATTTTGGGGGCTCCTTAAAAATGCAAGTCAGAAACTTTTCGAGCCCCGAAAGTTTGTGACTAATTGCCTTCGTTTTTTCCACCCCTTGTGTTTTCTTATTCTGTGGTCCCACCACCGAGTTTAGGGGTTAAGAGGGGCATATAAATAATTACCGACGGGTATTTGCGGGCACCTGGCCAACAAAAAAGGGAGCCAAGGAAAGTGTTGACAGATTGCTGCCAAAGTTTCCTTCGTTTTTCTTTTTTTAATGGGTTTTTCTTCAAGACAAATATCTTCTCGTTCTCTCACTCTGGGATGGTGGAAAATGTCAGGGAAAATGCAGAGGCTTAGCCCCTACTTAAATATGCAACTCTATAATTGTAATCGTCTGCTCTCTCTGCTGAAAGTCCCAAATACTGGGGGGATACAGTGAAATAGCTGCTGATTGGCCCGGATTTGTTTGGCCAGGCAAAACAAATGAATCAACTAAGGACTCAGTTTATTGCCAACGGGTCGTATGAGCAATTTCTGCTGGCCTCGGTCAATATTTGTCCTGTCCATTGACATGCCAATCAATTGGACATTAAACTCACTTACGTCTTAACCCTCTGCCGGCCCATGCCCCCGTCCGCCAGGGCAATGAAGTAAATAAATAAACAGACAGAAATTTGATTAGACCGAGCGAGAACAACAGTCCAATAAAATGCAAATCCCTCAGTGCGTTTAGGCCGCACACACACGACTTAGGGCCCGGAAACCAGTTGGCCCAGCACCCAGGCCCACAGGTGTTATTTTGCTTAGTTATAAGTCGGGCATTAGGGAATTTAATTGAACGAGAGGCATGCCCCAATGTCACTCAGTGGGATTTGTAACATTTTGGGGGTTATTTTTTATATACTAGCGTTCTCTTACAAATCTAAAAGTAAATTAAAAATAATACGACTAAGTCTAAGTTGTATTAAGATAACTTGAACCGAAAATACTCTTCTTGGCTTTATATTTGAGTATAAATTAAGGTTTAAAAGAAGAAATCAAATCGATAGTCAGCAGGAGCATATAAACTTAAGAACCTATTGTACATTTATATATGTATATAAGCCAGAAAAAGAAAATAAGACAAACACCTTCGTTGCAATCATGAGAGGGACAGAATGTGCAAGCAAATGATGCAACGCAAAACCCACATGATTTGTTGTTGCAAGCTCAGTGGCATTGCTTTGGTAATGTTTCACAAATAATAGACATTTTAAACGATAAGTTTAGATGTTCTTTATTTTTATTTCTTGTAGGGAAACTTTATTATTGTTTTAATAATATTTTAGCAATATTTATTTTCAGAATGTCTAATAATATAATAATTTTTTAATTTTTTAGAGTTTACTATTTTGTCTGGTGCAAGTTTCAAGTAAAAATTCGAAAAAAATGCAAAGTTATAGTCGAATATGAAACATACAATGTTCAACGAGCGGCGAACCATTGACAAATTTTCAAACGCTTTTTTCTCTAAACTACGTTTTTCAAATCGGTTCCAGAAATACGAATCTCGAAAGCCATTGAAACTATATTTTTTCCCGATTCAGGGAAACTAAGAATGTTTTTTTCTTTTTAAGAATCGCTACTTTAACTTCAAACGGCCGCCATTTTGTCAAAAATCGATATTTTCAATATTTGTGTTTTTTTATTCCAAATGATTTTTGACGAAACGGCATTTTTAAATATTCCTAAGAGTGTATTCTTTTACTTAAAAAACACCAACCCAAAAACTCAAATAGGCTCTCTTTCTCTCTTTCTTTGATTCAAACAAAAATTGAAAATAAATGAAATCTATATAAAAATACTAGCCTTCATCGCATTAAATAAATAAGAAGGCGCAATTTAAAGTGTGAAAAAATGCTATTTAATATATGTATACATATATCAGTAGATCCCATGCATATGTACTCTTTGATTGTATGACTGAGTTACCAGTGCCATACGCTCCCCAAAGGCCAGCGACAATTGGCACAGCGAAATGAATATGTTATGCACGGTCATCGGAGGAATAAATCCCATATATACACACACATAATATACTATATATGTGCCTATCCCCTGAGGGGTGACTGTGGAATGTGTGTTCCTTTATATCCTCAAGGTGAGCCACAGCGGCGCAACCCTTCTTCTTCGCCTCACATTCGATATTTGAGTCATCCGCCTGGCATCCTCCGACGCTGATCCGCAATCTTTTCCATTCCCAACTCGGGCTGACAGAATGACTCGTGCTATTTGAATGCCCCCTTTGTGTGTGCGGGGGTGTAGGGGTGTGGGGCTGTGAGGTAGTAGGAAAATGCAATCCGCTGAATGGGGCTCAGGAACTGGAACTGGTACTGATGGCAACAAGTCGTATGAGCAATATGCGCTTTATTTACAATCAATACAGGCGAACAAGTGGAAAAAAGAAGTCAACAACACACGACGCACAACAATGCTGGCCCGTAAATGCCGTTATATTTTTACATGCCACACGTCAATAATAAAGAAAAAAATGAAGGGAACTGGAGGCCCATTCAGTGCTCAGGGGGGAGGGTATTCCGATTGCCGCCTGTCTGTCAGTCTGTGTTAGCCAGGCCATATCGATTACCAATCAATTCTGCTCCTGGCGCTGGCTATGGCAATTGTTGACTTCATTGGATTGACATTCCCTTCGGGATAAGGACAACAAATAATGCGGTAACGGTTTGGGGGGGATAAACGCACAGAACTTTTCTTTCTGCGGCTAATTAAAATGCAAATGCTGCAGCGATTCCTTTGCCAGTCAGCTAATCAAAAGGAAAAATGATAGTAAGGCTAAATAGGGTGAAGGGAGGGAGTGCACTGGTAGGAAAAAATATATAGTATTATAATCTTATAATAAATTATAAGATTCTTAGAGAAGTTTAAAGATATTATCGATATTAATATAATATAAAAACAATTATTTTCGTTTCATAGCTCAAAAGTATTTTGTTCCATTTTTTTGACTTCGCCGGTCCCGACTATCAAAATTAATTTTCGCCTAACTTTTGTCCTTATACGAAAATTTTTTCCTCGAAATAATGGAACCTTTCGGATTATAGGTCCTGGTAGTCCTGTCTCTTGCTTACTACGGCATACTGTTTGGGCAGAAATTTCAGTGTTAGTTTGGGCGGAAATGGCCTTGAATGACCGAAGAGGTCGTTTTTGCCAAGAGTGAGGTAACCGATATGAGTTGGAAAAATCAGTCTCCGGGCTTAAACCCAATAGAAAATTTTGTGGGGAGACTTGAAACGTCGAATAGGAACCAACAAAATTAAAAATCCTGAAGATTTGTGAAGATTTTTGGAAGAAACCGGGCATACGATTCTAGCAGTGACTTGCATCAAACATATTGCTATTATTCCAAAATGAATGGCGAAAGTTGTCCAAAATAAGGGTCGTTATACCAGATACTAGTATAAGTTTACTAATTAGAAGAAAAAAGTGGAAAAAAATGGATACTTTTCGAGTTATAGGCTTAGAAGAATGGGTGTACTTATTATTTTGACCAACCCATTTTCATGCTTTTTTGATAAAATCGATCGCAGTCTTTTAGTTTGAAATGAAAAACTCTCTTGTTAGTTATTTTTATTATCTAGGGTAAGGTCTGAAACTAAAAATAAACTGCATTTTTTTCTAAGGTTTATTAAAAAAGTTTTATGAGACTTTAAACAAACTACATTCTCGTGTACTTATTTTATTGGCCACAAGTGTACTTTATCTATATTTGACGCTAAATCAAATGTATAAAATAATCGTTATTATTTGTAATATATTTTGAAGAAATATAAACAAGGATAGGAATAATAATAATATTATCGATGTTTTATTGCTAAATGAGATATTTTTCGATTTCCTTAAAGTCTATCTATTATTAATATTTGCGATATTTCTAATATTTTCGATATCATACAGAAATTTTCATGAGTTAATAACTACCTAATACATAATGACTTTGTTTTATAAATATTTTAATTTTAAATACTTTCAAAACTCGTAACATTTTGGTATAACAATTCTATATCGATATCTGATGCTAAATCAAATATACAAATATTTTTGTTATTCATTTTGGAAAAGTACAAGTAAAAATTGAAATAATATAGATAATATTTTATTGTCGAATGAGATATTTTCCTATGTTGTATATATAAAAGTTTACGATATATTTGATATTTCATATATCGTATTATAATCCTTATAATTATATATGTACTTTCTTCATCGATATTCTAATGTTAGGCGTAATTTTTTCATATTTACAAATTCGAAGGATATTTTTTATTTCATATTGGTCATAATAAATATTTGTTGATATATTTCTTTCCATTTCCTCAAGAAATATATCCCTAATTTAAATCCTATATATTAAAAATAATCTCCCTAACCATATTAAACCACAATTATAGCTACAGATAAATGCAGTAATTTTGTGCAGTGCACGAATAGCTGGTTCGTTGTTTTTAGTATCTGTGGAATGGGTCTGCAAATGATATATGAACCACAGCGCTATGAATAATGCGAGTGGCCGCTGCAGATAACTGGCAGCCGGCGAGTCAATAGCCCAATGGTCTCCAGCTCCAGCTCCAGCTCCAGCTCCAGCTCCAGCTTCAGCACGAGCTCCACCTCCGGCTCGAGTGCCGGTTCCAGTTCCCCGCCCCACCCAAGGGGGTCGTACTCCCTGGAGGGTAATGCCCCAGTCCGCCCAAATTGATGGCCATTGACCACGAAGCGCCCCCTCAAAAGCAATTCCAATGTGTGTAATTTTGCGTAAATTTATGTTTTTATTTTTTCTCTCCTGTCCCCCGTCCGTTGTCCACTATCCGTTGTTGTTTTCTGCCTCGCGAAGGAGTCCGGTCTCCGGATCCTGGCCGAGAAAACATGTGCACCATTCACACGACCAGGATCAGAAAACAGCCCCGCTCAGGTTGGCTCCCAAAGGGACAGCGGCAGCACCGATTAAACGTTCGGTAAACGGCCATTAGGCCAACACAACATTTTATGCCATCAAAACAAAGGAAATTGTTATGCATGAATGGCGAGAGGAGAGCTAGGGGCGGCATATAATACAGGGGGCTGGGTATGGCGAGAGGACCAGGACCAGTCCTGGGCGTGGTCGAAAGACAATGAAAGATAATTTAGGACTTCAACCAGAATGTGCTCAAGATTTGCATATGAGCTCTATGAAAGAGGGAGAAAGATAAATACATATATATAGAGAGCTAGAGAAAGTGAACCAAGGTCACTTTTTCCCAATCAAAGGTCAATCCATAATGATTTCATGATAATTTCATTAAATTGAGCTCGAAACATTTAAACTAAACCGAAATATTTTCTTAAGTACCCCAAAGAGCTCTGAGTTTCTTAAACAAAAATCGATAGGATTTAAAATCCCATGAACGTGTGTCTAAAAGTATGCTACGATATTCTTCTTTTATATTCTTTATTGGGTAGGAAAAATAAATACTTCTTTATAACAATTTTCAGTCTTTTTCTTTATTTGCGTTTTCGCCTTTTTTGTTATCTATGTATGTATTAAGCCCCCCTTCTTATTTGATCTTATATTTCCCGATATATCGATTACCCACTTGTTAATATCGATATTTATTTAATGTAGTTTTTTTTTTAACACTAAATGAAATACATTGCAGTGAATAAAATGTATATATATCAAGTTTTAGAGATTTTTGATATGGCAAGGTCATACATTTTCTATAAATTCAATTATCATAAATAAATTCGGGATGACTTTAATCTGCTCAATCTGCTGAAACGCACTGTACCATTAAAGCGAGAGCACCCACCCACCATGAGAGCTTGTGTGCTCATACACATATATATCTGCTAAACCACCTCAAAGTAATACACAAATAATCCACTCGCACCTTGTAAATATTTTAAATGCCGCATAAAAATTTAATCCACTTCGATTTTCTGTTTGTTTTCATTTGCAGTCACAGAGAAAGAAATACGTCAATGGTGAGTTGTGTGCGGCAAAGGCTACTAAATGTGCCAGTGGGGCAGCGGATTAGTTTATAAAAATTTGGAATATTTCTTGGTTTTATTTCCCTAAATGTACATACTTCTCTCTCGCCAGGCACAAAGGATTCCTGAAAGACTGTCCCAACGGCCTGCTCACAGAGCAAGTAAGTACTGTGCATCCGTAAGGACGTGTATCTTGTATCTTGAGTACGAGCATATGAGTGTGTAAGCTCGGCCGCGTGCGTGTGTGCTCCACCTGAGCTTGGCCAATTCATTTAAGTCAAACGGCTAATTTAGTTAATTTTCCGCCATCCAACCTCGGCGGCGGCGGCGACGCTCTCGATTTATGTAAGCTAATTCCACAACGGCAGTAACATCAGGGCACGGGCGCCTCCCTGGACTCCCCTTCGGGACACGGCGCCTGCTTTTGGGCCATTGCCAAATGTGTTCACGACCCCGGCTGCTAATGACAATGCTTTTGCTGCTGTCGCCGTCGGCTGTTGTTGTTGATAATGAAATGTATTAATGCGCGCATTATTCAAACACAAACCTAACTCTCAACGACATGTGTGCCACGCTTCTAATTGATTCATTCACATTTCTTATTTCTTCTTTGGCTTGCTATTCGTTCTTTTTTCTCTTCCCCTCTTTCCCCTTTCCTTTTCTATCTCCTTTATCGTTTCTCTAGGGCTTCATCAAAATCTACAAACAATTCTTTCCACAAGGCGACCCCAGTAAATTCGCCTCGCTCGTCTTTCGAGTCTTCGATGAGAACAATGTGAGTATGTCCAATCCCAAAAATATTCCTTTCCTTAGCAAAAGGTGACCACGCCCTCATTAAGAGGTAATTTGAACAGATTTTTAAAAGAATAATGATGAATGAAACCCTTTGCTTCATATCTTCCAATGAGAGCCACGGGTATTTCATAGGCAGCCCTAAGTATGTTTTAGCTTAATACATTTTTAATAGAAGACTTCATGGAGTACGCTATATGTATGTAATGGTCAGTCCTCTTAAGCATCCTTAACGAACCCCTTGGAGTAAGCAACGTTTTTGATATGAGAGCTACGGGTATTTCATAGTTTTTCCTACATTCGTTATTGCCTCAATAGATTTTAAAGAGAATACTCCATGGGAGTACGTTATGCATGTGTAATTGCCAGTTCGCTTAAGCACCCTTAACTCCGTACTTTCCAATACAAATTTTTTGGAATGAGAGTCACGGGTATTTCATTGTCTGCCCTCATCTCCTATCAAGCTGACGTTGGCGAAAATTTTTCAGACAGCCACAAAATAAACTGATTTCAGCAGGTTAATGCCCTGCCCAAGCCGCTGTTTCCCATTTATGCGATGGGTGATCATAAATTCCTTGCGTTCTTCTTTTTTTACATATATATAATTTATGGCCCATGGGCGTGGTCTGCCCCTATGCTCCCCACAACCACAGAATGTCAACTGTCTGATGTCTGCACTGATTTGCTTTCTTTGTCTCTCCGTCTGCCTGCGTGTGTGTGTGTCCCAACGCCTGTGCGGATATGTGTTTGTGTGCGTGTCTGCTCTCTTCTTTTTTTTCTCTTTTCTTTGCCTCTCTTTCTCTCTGTCGTTTTTTTGTGCCGCCTCCAGGATGGCTCCATAGAGTTTGAGGAGTTCATACGCGCCTTATCCGTCACATCGAAGGGCAACCTGGACGAAAAACTGCAGTGTAAGTTTTTATCATCTCTCTTTTGGATGTTCTTGTTCTTCTGCTACTTCGTGTCCTGTTACTACTCCATATTCTTGTTCTTATCCTCCTCCTTTACCTACTCCTTGTTCTTCCGCTACTGCTTCTACTACTCCTTTTGGCTCCTTCTACTTCTCTTTCTACTACCCGTTTTCCTTATCATCCTCCTGCTCTTTATCCCTCTTTTTATCCTCATCCTGTTATTTATCTTCCTTGATTTTTTCATAATTTTCCTCTTTCGCCTAAAATGATAGTTCCATCACTTTATCCACTCGATTTCTTTCGTCCTAGGGGCCTTCCGTCTTTATGATGTGGACAATGATGGCTACATAACGCGCGAAGAGATGTACAACATCGTGGATGCGATCTATCAAATGGTGGTAAGTGGTGTTCACTATTCAAGGATAAGCTTCCGAAATTCCTATTGTCCTAAGTCCCAAGTTTAGTGCCATAACACCACTAACTTCTAAAATGCATTAAAGAAATCAATGAGATTACTTATACAAAAAAATATCCTTCGTTGTGACTTAATGATTCTTAGCGTTATGGCACTAAGCCTTAGGATAAACTTACCTACTTATAACAAAATCTAGGCGTTATGACACTGGGCTTACCACTCAACATTATGATATGTACTCACTTTGGATACCTTAAGATTTAAGAATTATCAGCTTATGATATTAAAACAAGAATTAGACTTTATGGACTACCCCCTCTAAACACTGTAGCAAAGAGAAGTATCAGCAATGCTCTCGAAGCAAAATTCAACTTTTGTCAGTGGAAACAATGGAATGAAACATTTGGCGTCTCTGCAGATGCAAAGTGGTGGAAACGCACTATTCACTTTTGAATATCGATTGCACATCCGTTTCGTTCGCTTATCGTTTATCGCAGAAAACTACCTCCTTTCAGTTACCCAAGTTATTATTCATGTTCCCGTAAACCCATATAGACCATATAGTCTAACCCAGTTCTTCCGCCTTCTTCTCCATTCTTCAGGGCCAGCAACCGCAGTCGGAGGACGAGAATACGCCGCAGAAGCGAGTGGACAAGATCTTCGATCAGATGGATAAGAATCACGATGGAAAACTAACATTAGAAGAATTTCGTGAGGGTAGTAAAGCTGATCCACGTATAGTTCAGGCGTTAAGTTTAGGTGGTGGTTAAATCGTCTAACAGCTAACGATAGCAGACCCAAACCAAATATTAAAAACCAGCGTGCAATAAACCGAAAAACGAAACCGAAATTGAAACCGTAAACATTTTTGAACAAAAAACAAGCTAAAGAATATAGAAAAGCATAACAGCTAAAAAAAACGAATACTTTGTTTGCATTCGCTTCTTCACTCTTCACTCTCTCTTCGCTCTACGCTTTTCTCGATTCCCGAAAATCTCGATTCTCCGCGCGTCGATTGCGACACTGAATATATGATAATAATTTTTTGATATATGAATATGCATAACGAATAACTGAACGAGCGGGAGAAAGCCCCCATGAAATCGAACAGAAAACGAAAATTAATTTTTAAATATACACCAGAATATGAATATATAGGATATCGTCGCTTAGTCAGAGCGCAGTTCATAGCAATAAAGGAAAACCCAAAAAGAAAATAAAAACAAACGAAGCGGAAGCGAAAACAAAATCGAAATAAAAATACAAATAAAAACAAAACAAAATACATAGTAAATTAATGCTAATTTCAAATTAAAACGAAATGTGTGAGGCGCAAATCAATTTTTGAAGCATACACCAATTACCAGTTAACTAATTAAACCTACGAATAAATCAGCATAATTATATTATATAATTAAACCATACAATTAGAGCCGAAATAAGCCTACAAATCAATTGCGCAGCCTTCGAAGCGAAAGCCAATGAAAAAACCAAGCGAAACAAAGCAAAATAAAACAAAACCAAAACAAAACAAAGCGAAAACAAACCAACTATCTAAGCTAGCCGAGTTATCACAGCTCGATCCCAGTCAGCTAATCCCACTCGCGACAGCAAATAGCAGCCACTATATCCACATCTAAATATATAGATATAAATATACATATAGCCACATGTATGGATTCGCCAAGTGGCCGCAGTACAGAACGAACAGGGCTGAACTTGAGGGATATATGTCTGGATTAGGGAACTTGCGGGGGTGGGCCTAATGGGTTATAAATCAGTTGTGCAATGGATTATGTGCTTGAGGGAAAGCCCCGTTTGGTTGCCTCCTCACCTGTGTCCCTAGACCCCCAAAACTGGACCCAAAAACATATATATTTCTCTCCCCAATTAATGGAACACCTTCTTCGGCTTATTGCAAACCGTCTACTTAGTTATAGTTATTATATATTATGCTATAAGACCCTGAGCTGCTTGAGGAAAGGTCTGTCTCTTTTATTGCAGCCCATCTCCTATTTATTCCAGCTGCCTTACAGCCATAAAACGCACTTTGACCCTTCAAAGGAAAGAACAAAAGGAAAATGAGATACGAAAGGCAATCAAGTTTTCGTTAGAATTAGAATTCAAATAGTGATTGCAGAAAGTGTTGCATACCCAGCAGGCGCTGATAACAAAACAAGTGTTTGCTTTTGTTTGCTCTATCTCTCTCTTTCTCTCTCTCTCTGTCTATCTCTCTTTATATATAAATATATATTTCTCTGTCTCACTATCTCTCCTACGCTCCCTAGTAAATATCTCTATCTGTATTACCAGCTTTGCCTTGTTTTCCGTTAAGCGTTTTACGTTTCCAACAACAATAACCATTAACAGTAACAACAAGAAACCATAACCAAAACCAAAAACCAAAAACCAAGAAAAACTAGAAAAACCAGAAACAACAACAACACGAACATATTGACAATAGGCGGAGACAAAAACAACAACAACAGAAAGCGGCTAAGGAGAAAGGTCCTCGAACTGGCACCAGAAACAGCTGCGAATTGAAGGGATTAATAATTGATCAACTAATCAAAGAACGCACAGCTACAACAACAACTACTACTTACTATGAACATGAACCTATATACACAAATGTATGTATATCCGTCTATATGTCCAAGGACAAGAATGAAGAAAAACCTCGAGAACCAGCGCTTAAATTAGAGAAAGAAAGATACAAGCAAGGACGAAGTTGGAGCTGTAGAAACAATAACAATGAAGAAATCCATCATACGATTTAATTTCTATTCTATATGCGGTTCAGCTTTATTATTGCATTGATTTTTCAATAAACCAATCAACCGTTTTTACTATTCCGATGACTATCTATAAAAACGAATCCACACTCACGCTTACACTCACTTGCCCCGTTCAGTACTCAGTATTTAGTATTTAGTATTTAGTGTTCAGTATTCAGTAATCAGTATTCAGTATATCCTGTATTCAGTATTCAGTATATTCAGTAACAGTCCACTCCCATACACCCAAATACACCCATTACACTTTTGCCATAGCTAGAAACAAGGCAGTCCTAAGAATAAGATGCGTAGCGCGAACACCATAGCCTTTTCGCTGGCCCAAATAGATGGGCAAATCTCGAATGTTTAATTTTAGGAGAGAAAGAAAATAAAATACAAAAAATGTATATGGCGTTATGCATCTTGTGCTTTACATTGCCTCTGCTAGAACCATCTAGTTACTATTTTGTCCAATTATTTTGCCTGCTTTGCCTTTTCTTGATCTGATCGAAACCAATTGAGCGACATACGTTTCCTTTTCCTTTTCAATTATCCTTTTTCTTTTCCTATGCTTTCCATGTCTTTTGACTTACAGCACCGATCGAAAATGAAACCGAAAAATGTGAAAAATTTACGACTAAAATGCAACCATGCAACCCCGAAAATACTTTCCCACACCAGCAACAAGCTCTCTCTCACACACACATAAATATATATATATATATATATATATATACACGCCTCTTAACTTATATATACCTTTTATATATACAAATATATATATAAAGTAAGCACTGCAATCGAAAGCGAGTTAAGGAAACACGATAACAAAACTACTGAACTAAACCAAAGGAGAAGAAACATAAAAGAACGCTTCTATAAACCTCACTGAAATTCTTCGAAGGAAACACACACACAAACACACACACAATTGTACGAGTATATTAACAATAAACGTAATGCGAAAACTTAATCAATAATTAAATAATTCGAAAGTGATATAGCTGACAAAACAAAAGTGTCTGTAGTCTAGTAGTTAAAAGAAATTGTAGCGAAACAGAAGGAAAAGCGAAATAAATCATTTATAAATAATATTAACAGAACAAAGGATTGACAGAGGATTGTGGAAATTTTTTTTTTATGTGCAAGGAGACGCCTAGGCAGCAAAAATGAGCAACAAAAAACGTATAAATCAAGCAAATCAAACTGTAAATAACACTAAGTGAATCACGCACACAAACACCATCGCATAGCCACACACAAATACACCCCTAAACGGACAGAAAAGTACCGAATAAGTTTGTTAACACCAAAATATAACGGGTCTTAAGTAACAAAATAAAAAAAATTATAAATGAAAAAATAGGAGAAAAATCAGTAAGCTAGAGCAAAGAATTTTTTTGTGGATTGAAATGAAGCAAGTCAATTGTAATAGCCGAAAGAAGAAAAAACCAAAAAAAAGAACAAAAAAAAATATATATATAAAAATAATTGAATATTTATATTAATTTACAATGGACAGGTGAGAACAAAATAGAACAGCAAAGTACTTACAGTTTGGAGCGGGGATCGCGGGAATCCCCGCCGAGCGAGTCTCAGATGAAGTCGAAGATGAGTTTCTTTCCACCGCCGTTGACAAACCACACGAATGTCAAGTTAAACGTTTCACAAGCAATATTTTACATACTTATACATGCATTATATACATATATGGCTATATATATATGGATAAATATATATATAATAATAATAATAATAAATATACGATAATAAATATATATACATAAACTTATATACACACAACTCCGCAATAACGGCGAGTCAACCGGTAGAACATAGAAATAATTCGAAAATTGGAAGGCAGACGAAGGCACACAGCTGGAAGGAATATAAAATTCGATAATGCGAAAATAAGAAAATAAGAGAATACATAAATAGAAGTAAACAAGATAAAAGCAAAGCAAATTTACATACAACAAAATTTTTAGTGATATTCTTTAGCAAAGTTGAATCTGATTTCTTTTTGCTAAGAACGAAACGAAAACGAAATGTAAAAAGTCACGAAGAATTCAAGAAGGAAAAACAAAGAAAACGAAAAAAGAAAACAAACTTAAAAACAAACAACAATTAAGGCAATGTGCGTATATTTTACAAAAAATAAAAGAAAACAAAAAAATGTAACTAAAACGAAAAAACCAAAAACCAAAAAGGTACAGCTAAAAAGATACCAAACGAATATGAAATTCAATTCAATTTTTTCCTTCCCATTTACCTTGGACTGGGTTCTTCAGTTTGTTTGTTATATCTCCTTTGTACTACTCTATATTTCCCGTTATATATCATCATTATTATTATCACCGAGAAGATTTTTCCGATTGTTATTATTATTATGATTATGGCAACCTCGAGAATTATCGTGTAAACACATGCAAAAACTTATAAGCGAAAGGAAAAAAATGAAAAAGAAGAAAAACATAAAAATACACACACAGAACCTTTATAGAACAAACAAAAATGAAAATCAAATTCTTTTACCAAGCAAAAAAAATACATAATTATTTTTTTTAAGTAATCGCCTATGGGGAAAGGGAAAATTTATCTTGTTACTGTCAGAAAATATTACTTACTTCAAATAAAAATTTTAAAGCGAGATCCGGCGGGCGTTTTTCCCTTCCTCCGAAATTGCAATGATCCAAAGTTGGCTCCTTTTGGATAATTATTTTGATTGAGGTAAGTCTGGGATCCCTGACAGCTGCTCGGGGACACCTTTAAGTACTCCTCCACCCCCTGCAGGCAGTCCCACTCTCCTCAAAAGTTTCGGCTTAATTGTCGAGAGGGAACACTACACAGTTGGCCTGTGACCTGGAAGCGTTTTGTTTAATGGCCATTAACTGTTATGTTATGGGGGCCCGGCTGCACACGTGGCGTATGCGCAATCAAAGAAGACAGCTACACGGAGATTACATGGATTTGCCCCCCAAAAGCGTTGCGTATACGCAGCGTGAGTACATAAATGTATAATGTGTGCGCAAAGCAAACTTCAAGTGTCCAGAGATGGTCATGCTGACATGTTAACAGAATGTAACAAGTTCGGTCAACTTTATTTGCCAGATTGATGTCGTACTTAATACTAATTGATGTCCTTGCATGTCAAACTCTGTGTGAGAGTGTGCCAGTACCCTGTGAGTTTGCTCAAATAAATGTTTGCTATGAGTGGCTGGCAAATTGACGGCGAAGTAATTATGAAAGTGCATTGCCACAACGTTTTCATATTTTCCTTTGAAGTTTACAATCAACAATTAGCTAAATACACTTTGCTAAAGGTGAGTGTGATCGACGAAGAGGTACCTGGCGCTACAGATGTAGATTGAAAGCCAAACTTTGATATAATATATTTCGCTTATTATCATATGGGCAACTCTCTGAAAAGGTCAACCGCGGCAAAAACCACAAAATATGCTCTAAAATAAATATTTTTAGCATAGTAACATTAGGAAATGTTCCAATGGATAAAATTCGAAAGCCTTTATCATATTCTAAAACAAATTTTTAAATATTCGAATGCAAACTCGCGAAAATTTCCATTTTTCATCATTTTGATGAAAAACACCATAAAAAAGATCATGTTAAGTTTTGACAAAAATCTCCAAAGCAGAGGAACTAAGCTTAGACTTTTGCTTTCTATCATCACTGGGAGATTTCAAAGAGTCAAAAGATACCACATTTCTACTTCTCTGATTTATCTAAATAGTAAAAAACATAACGAAAAGTACGATGGCATTTTCTGTCGCGTGCGACAGTGATTAAAATTCAGTTAAAAAGAAAACTACCTAATAATTTAAATTGAAACTAAAATTTTTATTAAAAGAAATCAATGCATTACACTGTAAAATTATTTTCTTTAAAATCGTCTATCACGTTTCGCTGAAATCGGGGCTTGAACTGGATTTCAAAAAAGTGACTTCTATCTGGGTCGCGTGCGAATACCACAAATTTTTGTGAATATCTCGAAAACGAACCTCTACCCAACATCGAAATTGGAACCATATATAGTGCGAATCAAGAGCTTTAAGTTTCATATTTTGTAAAAATTACATAAAATCTTGGTACATGTTTTTTGCAAGTTCGAATGTGTACGAATGTCGCGTTCGACATCAGAGAGTTACCCATATTTAAACTAGAGACCTCTCCTAATTTTGTTATTCATAGTAATAGTGTACTATATTATTATATTAGGTCAAGTAAAAAGTTCGTTCGTTTTTTATCTAAGAGATGACTTTATTGTCCATAGTACTAGTGTTAGGTTTCGCATCATGTCATACGTTACGGCGTTAAAAAGGTCGTCATTCGCGTAACAAGTTTGTCTTTGACAGTTTTTCGATTAATCGACTCATTACGTTGTGACAGCTCGTCAAAGATGGACACCAGCAATGAAAAAATTCGCTACATTTTGCAATTTTTCTTCGATCAAGGCGAAAAAGCAACCAAAGCTGCTGAAAAAATTAATTTAGTTTATGGACCCGATACTGTAAGCCATCGTGTAGCACAAAAGTGGTTTGCTAGGTTCCGTTCCGGGAATTTCGATGTTAAAGATGCAGCACGAGTCGGAAGGCCTGTCGTTGAAAATTGCGATAAAATCATGGAAATA
>VNJV01018363.1:0-35653 GCA_008042635.1 Drosophila nikananu | reverse complement strand
CTCCCCTCTACCTAGTACTCCTGCGCTGTACCCCTTATCCTTTTCCGCACTATGTGTGTGTGTGTTTGAGGGTGCGGGGGGGTGTGTATATTTGTGTTGTGTATTTTGCCCGTAACGTTTGTCATTTGTTGCGGTTTCGATCAACTCTCAGTTGGCTGAACGTGGCTGATACCTCAACCCATCCGGCGACCCTCCTCGGCGACCCCCGTCGGCCGCCGGTGCCAGCAGCTCTGCCTGCACTTTGACCTTATTTAAAAATGCTTAACGTAAATTAGCTGGTTTCTGCGGACAGTATGAATAATGAGACAGCATTTAAACGAGTCAATTTCAATTTTCATATACATCAAATAAAATTCAAGCTTTTTGTAATCTAATTAAGCGTTTTATGGGGCGTTTTCGCGACTGATTTTTGTTATTTAGTTAGTTCGATTTTAAAAGTAATTAATAAATAATAATACACTTAAATTAAGATATAATTTAATGTATTCCTTAATCAATTTTGACTTAAGACCTACGTAAAATTAGGATACAGCTATCACATATTTTGAAGTGTTGTTTTTGTAATAAAAATATTTAGAAATAAACATTCTGTTAATATAAATATTTGATGAGCTGTTGAAGAATAAAAAAACGTATTCAAGTCATAATTTATTTAATTTATTTATAAATTGAATTTTTCAATATGTTGTTCCTGTTAATTTGCGGGCTTGAATAAGGCGTTTTATGGGGCGTATACGCAATGTATCAAATGTGGTTGTTTTTTGTTCTTGAGTCAATTAATTGTTAGTTTATATTATAAAAATATTTAATACAAATCACAAATTTAAGCTTATTATCTTTGTTAGATTTATTTTATTTTTCAGTTTATTAGTTGTTGAAATTTAATACTTTTAGCTTACGTATGGATGGGACTAAGTTATCAAGATTCGTAAAGGTTTTAGTCATTTTCTCTGTAACATTTTACGAGTTACTCAGAGGTCACAAACTTTTCCTAGTCTAAATTTATATTATGATTCTATATCTTAATTATTTTAAATTGGCCAAATAAAAATGAAGCATTTTATGGAGCGTATACGCAATATAAAAAAAGCTTGTTGTTGTTTATTCTTCAATTCAGTTTGCAATACATATTGGTAGGAAATAATAAATATTATATCATTTAGTTTCACAATTTTTCTTATGTACCAAATAGCTTTAAAATGATCAACCTTTCGGTCTAAAAATCGCTTAAGATCTCCCAGAATATCCTTTCTTAATTAATTTTATTTTATTCCTTGAGAACTAGTATTTTTCTTTTTCCTCCTACTCCCACTTATTTTCCTTGCTTTATCGTCCCAGGCAACATTTAATCGAGTCAATATTCATCAAATGAAACCCAAGTCCTTTCGGCAACTAGCAAGTGTTTATGTGCCGCTCTCCTTTGGCATTAATTAAGCATTTTATGGGGCGGAAGCTACACCCGTTTTTTCTTCGTTCTGCAGCGCATTTTTTGCCCCAGCTTAAACAACTGCGCTGGAATTTGTCCAACGAAATATATCTTTGTTTTAATTGAATTTCATCTAATGTCAGTGGAGTGGCGGCGGCGAGGCTTTCAGGTTAACAAGCGACGAAAGTTTACGCCACCTTCCTGCAGCTCTTTCCCACTTGCAGGAGCTCGCAGCTCGCTGGAGCCGTGTGTCCTTTCGCCTTTGTGCATGTCATGTTGGCTGGCAAAATTTTTATGAACTGCGTGCAGTAGAAGCTGAAGCAGTATCTCGTACTGCCAACAGTAAAACAGTTGGCACTTCGCAGCACCCCAGCACCCCAGCAACCAACACCCAACCCTCGGTGCCTGTGGAGAAAGTATCTTAAAAGCGGGCTGCAGGGGATGGGAAGCGGAAGTGGAAGGATAAAGGACGCAAAACGAGGGGCGGCAGGTGCGGTACCCTCTGGTAGTTGTAAATTCCGTAGCTCTATTTGTTGCCGTTGCCGTTGTTGCCTGATATCATCGTGTCAGGGATTTCTAGCAAAATTTAATAAAAACTTTATGTCGCTTAAAAGAATGTTTATGGAAATTTTTCACTTAAACTTGCGCAAAGTAATAAATGTAAACAGAATTCCTGAGGAGGTGCGACAACAAAATTCAAACCGGAAGACTGAGCGAGCGAGCAGGCGAGGTGGTGGGAAAGGGACGGGGGGCAAGGAGCGAGCAACAAGCTGCACGCAAAGTTGCCGCAGCGAGAGTCAACAGTGTGGTTAATAAATATGCGCCCCAGTCGCCCAGCCGAAACAGGATACAAGGATATGCCGCTAGGATCAGGCATCAGCAGGCATTGCATACTTATGGGGCAGTCGCCTTTCGCTACCTAACTCGTTACACGGTTACAAAAAGGGGGTTTCTTTAAAATGGTTAGGCAGTTAAAGGGGTTTTAATAGGGTTTATCTTGGTATTGAAGTTTTATAAAAAATGTAAGCCGTTTCTTGAGCGAAAAGAGGAAATTATTTGAGTTTAGCTTAACACTATTAAATTCAATCATAAATATTTACTATAATAAAATCATGAGTTTCCTTGGTGATTTTATTTACAGTTTCATTCTAGTTTTAAAAAATATGACATAGATAGTTGATATAAAAATGTAATAGTCTATTTGGGTTTCTTTAAAACTTGTAAAATATGAAATAGGTAATTAGGTATACATTTCTTTAGGTATTTTACTCTTATCTATTTTTCCAATCCATAAATTCTATTTCCCAGTCGGTAAAGTCATTTTGTATTATGTATAAATAATTTAAAAACTAAATTTATAAATTAAAAATGAGCCATATTAAAACTTAAATTGCTTTCAACGCCTGACAAACCCTTTTCTTTCCGTGTGCCCTTCCCCTTCCCCACTCTCTGGCGATTGTGTGCGCTAGATAGATGCCCCGAGATATCTCACTTCAAATGAGATTGTATATTACAATAAAATGGAGTGAAGTACAAATTAGAAAACTTGCAAATAAATTTTAAAAGCACAAAATGAACAACAGTAGCGGAGGCAGCGGCAAAAAAAGAAATAAAACAAAAAAAAAGGAGGAAAAAGGCCATAGCCCGGGAAAACAAAATGAAAGCAAATGGCAAACAAAACACATTCACAGAAACAGAAAACAGAAAACAAGAAAAACAAAAAACGAAAAACTGAAAACTGAAAACGGAAAACGAAACGCGCTGCGAGAGCGGGAAAATAGCGAAAAACTTTTGCAAGTTGAGCGGGAATTTTCTTGCGGGCGAGAAGACAAAGCGGGGTCGCTCAAGTGCAGCAACAATAAAAAATTGAGTAAAATGGCAAATGGCAGCTAAGAAAAGCTGCTGCTGCTCCTGCTGGGGAGAGAAGTGGGGAAAATCGAGAAAAGCTCAGAGGCAGCGGCACTCCGTCGCTCCCCCTCCCGCATAAGTAAATCCAAACAATTTATTGTTGTACTTTTAGCATTCTTCTTAAGCGCGTTGCTGTTGCTGCTGTTGTTGCTATTGCTGCCGCCGCTGCCATTGAAGCAAACATAAGCGACTTTTCAATGAGTTTCGAAAGTTATTGAAACATAAATTATATCGCACGGCGCACGCACGCCAAGCGCAGAACACCCCCCGACCGCCCACGACCGCCCCCCTTCCGGGGAAAACACAACCACAGCAACAACACAACACAAACACCCTTTGAGGGAAGGGGACGCCTCTGCACAGACTCTCTCTTTGTGTGGGTGTGTGTGTGTGCTTGGCAATTAAGTTAAATTTTTTTTCGCTGTCGCTTGTTAATGTTTTTTTCGGCTTTTATTTCGCGCCACACGCGCCAAGCGGAATTTTTCGCCTTTATTTATTTGCCGGACACACACGGCGAATGTTTACCTGAATCTGTATCGAATGAGAAATCGCATTTTCCACCCGTGCGCAATGTTGCATAATAAATTTAACGGGTTTTTAGATAAGAGCAGGGGTACCGTACTTAAAAAAGCGCAAATAAAAACGAGTATGTGCGCGGTCAAGTGAGCGTTGCGACTCTGTGATACTTCGTTGTGGATTTTTTGTATTTTTAAATGTATTTTATTGTTCCTAAAAGGTGATTTGATGGCTTTCATATAATGAGAACTAAAATCGGGATGTTTTTAATGAAATAAAATACATACAAATTTTTAAATATTCGCTATATATAAAGGAACATATTATTTTGGATTATATATTTGACTATCTGAGCCGGCAGACTTCGTACTTTTCAGAAATAGAAATAGTCTGTTTTTAGGGTTTTCCCGTAAATCTTTTTGCTCGCCTTTTAAACCTTGCCTCGACCTCCACGAACATTTTAAGACTAAGATAAGATAACTAAGATAAGACTAACGAACAGCAATTCATTCTTATATTTATATATTATTCTACTCTTGGGAAGTTTTGAAATTAATTTCCATTTGAAAATGCTTCAAAAATTAACCATTGCATACTTTTGTGCTCATTTTAAATTTATTTCCGGAAAAAATTCTCCAAAGTAAATTTTTCTGTTGGAATAATAAGTAAAAGGTTTTCGTATCGATTAAGATGTGTACAATAAATTCTACAAAATATAAAACCATTTTGAAATACAAATTTTTATTTAATTTAGGTTTTACAAGTAATCATTGTATACTTTGGGACATATTTATATCTAAGATAACTAGTTCAAATGGGAAGAAACACGTAACTAGGCATATTTTTAGTAAATTAGTAATTGTCCTGAAAGAAAATATGATAATTACTGTCAAATTAGTTACTAAACCTCTTACGATTTTTTATTTTTCTAATAAGATGCCTTTTCCCCCATATACCCCTTTAAATCTTCATCTACTCTTTACCAAAATCCGGTCCAAAGGGATTGGCAAAAAGTGGTGGAAACATTTTGCACAGCCATTAAATGTTTTGGCTTTGATAAACTTTGATAGAAGTTCGATTCTGCGGCGGCTATCGCAATACATATCCTTTTTCGAAGGCAAATTTTCGCGACATAACTCAATTGGAATGGCAACTTACTTGCTTCCGATTGCCTTTTAAATGGGAAATATTTCGGTTCACAAACAAATAAAAAATATAATAAGGATGAAAAACAAAAAAAAAGGCGAAAACGAAAACAACTTTAGAAAGATTTAACAAAGACAAAGTGTTTTAATAATGAAGATTAAGGGTTGCTGTAGATTAAAGCAATTTCACCCTGGCGAAATGTTTTATATCTGGCATTTAACGGCCTTTGATAATATGCACTTAATACTGGCATAATCCCCGAACATCGCCCCTGTTTTGTGCGAGGCATTTAATATCCTTGTAATAATTTATGTACAACTTCAAACTCTTATTTGTCCCGCTCCAACACACTCTCGCCCTCGCTCTCGGCGGACATAATTAACTCAATTTAATCACTTTGCCAAGCTCGCAGCTTTAGTGCGCCACTTTATGTGTTTTAGTGGGGATTTTTGGGGTTTTTTTTCTCGGGTTTACTTTTTCTGGTCTGGTTTGGGTTCTCCTCATCCTCGCGACGGCGACCTCCTGGCATTGACCACTTTGGAGTGGGTTCTCGGCGGGGGCGATTGCGGACCGATCTCACATATTCGGCCAAACGCGAACGGCAGCTGCGCTTTGCCCTTTTCATGTTAATTTCCCAGCACACAAAACCAAATGGCTTTATATTTTTTCTCACCCTCCCCCTCGGCCCTCGGCTGGCTGCATATGCTGTGTGTCCAAGTGAGAGTGTGTGTGTGTGGGTAGCAATTTTTCATCATTAATTATGGCGTCGCTGGCCGGGTGTGAGTGTGCGGATGTGTGTGTGGCAAACATCAGTCAGTTACAGGAGGCAAAAGACCATTAGGACATCCCAGCCATGGTCCAAAAGCTGGTTGAGATGTCACTCACACACAGAGGGTACAGTGGAAGATATTGATCGGTTTTTGGGATTTTTCACAATATTATATATGGGAAAAGATAGGAAATTACATTTAAATAGAGGCTTTATTTGTTATGGCAACTAAAAATAAAACTACGCTAGGCTTAAACAGTTGTTTAATAGTTGTAAAAGAAAAAAACAAATTAAAGTATTTGTAAGCCCCAATATAAATCATATAAGTTCCCTTTTTAAGCCTTTAACTAAACCACAACTCACCTAATTTTTCTATGAAACATGGGTCTTGTTGTAGCAGATTTTCTCGCCGTGCACACACACTCGGATGCTGTCAACTCGTGTGTGGCAGCTCCAGCTCTCCTCTCCGCATACCCTCACACCGTCACTTTCCCCCATTTTCCCCCATTTCCACTTTTCCCCACCATTGTTACTGTTGATTATTTCATGCGCTTTCTCCGCCCGCGCATTTTTATGCGCATTTTATGTTTGTATTTGTATGAAAAGAAAAACTCAGCCTCCGCCGAGAGCCTTCACTCACTTGCCCCGAAAAAAAAAAAATATACATATATATATATGTGCGGAGAATAAAAGGAGGAATATTTTTATGATCCCCACAGACTCCCCTAATCACTCACTCCCTTGTAATTGCTTTGCGCACCGCACTTTTACATAATAATAATAAAATGAATTATAAAATAAAGTCACCTTTCTGCACCGAGAGGCTCGAGACTCTTTGTTAGCCAGCAGCTGCCGCAGAATTTAATGTGGCAACGACACTCAAAAATTGACATTAGCAGCAGGCATACGACGAAACCATAAAAACATAACAAATGGCCGGCCATAATGTGTGTCCTTAAACTGTCACTAAATCGATAAATTTTCATAATGGCCAGGCCATTTAAATATTTAGCCGAAATGTTTCTTGGGGAAGAAACCCCTTTTTGGGGCTCGCTCTTCGCCAGCGCCTTGTTCTTGTTCTTGTCTGGATTAATAAAATTACCCACGACCCCCACGACGCACAGATATCACCAAGGGGGGTTGGGTCGGTGGGAAAGCAGGGGTTGGGGCTTTACATCAACGCAAGGGCACGCACACACAACTCGAGGTGGACTCGACATCGTTGACGGGGCGGCGACATAGTCGTCTTAAATGTCTCCATGCCAGGCCTGAGTAGCCCCAGCGAGCTAGAGGAAAAATAACGAATAAAAAGTATGTGAACGGAGAAAAATAATAGTTTCCTAAAGATAATTAAATTTACCAACCATCAGTTGAAATTTATAGGAATTAGGTAGTCGAAATGACTTATATTTTATATTTTCTTTCAGAAAAAATGATATGACGCTTGAAAGTATGCTTTAATTTGGTTCAAAGGAAAGGTCAGGTTATTCTATGGTCACAGCTGGTTGAAAAACTCTTTTCTGTTGACAACTAAATTCAATTTTAGTCTTTGATTTTTCTCCCCGTGTATCAGAGGGTCGGCGGCAAGAGGTTGCCACTCACGCAGGCCCAGTTAAGTGTGCGTGTTCAAGGATGCATTTTTGTGCCCAGGAAAACGACACGACACAAAACGAAACGAAACAAAGACAAAGGCATAAAAACGTGCAAAATGGGCGTGGGCGGCGCCTCTGTCTTGCCCTTACCTACCCCTGATACCCCTGGTACTGCTCCCACACCCATATTCCGTAGGCTTATAAAGTGCGAGGCGAGCCAAGGCAGGAAGCCACTTGTGAAAGTTTCATGCACGCGGCCCCACTTCACACGACAGCAGTCAGCGGCCAGGGACGGCGATGCCAAAAAGGGGGGTTAGGCCAAGTAAAAAATGAAACAAAAAAATTTAAGAAAAATAAAGAAAAGAAAATAAGGAGCGAGGATGAGGTGATCGAATCAAAGATTCCTCGGAAAGGGATTCCAAGATTAAATATAAATAAACTGGTTAACTTAATTTAGTTAAATTTACAGAATTTAGTTACAGAATATCTGTGCTGGTTTTGGAAAAGAATTTTTGTTAAATATTTTCCTCCTAAAATATATATTAAATTTCTTGAAAATTGTTTAAAATATTTGAGATAAAATCCAAAAATCTAAAATGATTATCACATAACAAGGACACCTGAGAAGTGTTAAATCATCCAAACTTTGGATTCCAAAACCAATTTTCTTTTTCTAAATATTAAAATATTCCTTAAAAGCATATTTTTCTCAAGCTTTGTTTGTTTAAATTTTTTAAGGGGTATTCCAGGAACAAAACAATGGGAGAATCTGAAAAAGAGAACCGCACAAAGGCGTCGCGTCTTGGTTCGCTCGAAAGTGCTTGTTAGTGCGCTCGGGATTTGACGTTTCGCTGTAGCCAAGGCTTAGAGAGCAGCGGTTGCTCTGGATACCAACCACCTTCCATCTGCCCACACTCGGCCATCCGCCTCTTCATCTGCCCCGCCCCCTTTGGAGCACTCCACTGTCGTCTTAAGTTGCATTCCCCTCTTGCAATTGTTCGTTCGCTCGTTCGGGGGGCGCCTTTGTTTGGCTGTTTCGAAATTTTTACACGAAAAAGTCATTTGAATATGCGTTTGCCTACTGCCTCCTGGAACATTTGCCTCCGCGGATTGAAAGTTTCGTTAGCCGTCAGCTACTTTTACTACTTTCATCCTCATCCCAAAAAACTACCACCTCCTTTTCTCTTTTAAGGTTGGGGGCATGGCTTGCGGCTTCTCTGGCAATTTTTGCGAGCAGTGCATCTCTATGCACAATATAATGTTCGCCTCCGTTCTTCAGCCTTGACTGCAACTTGTGTATTAACAATACTGTAGGGAAACTGAAACGTTAAGGGGGTTGGGAATGGGAATGGGAATGGGGATGGGGATGCTCTGGGGTTAAGGGTTGCCGGAGACACAGAGACAATTGTTTTCTTACTTCCGCTGACTTCAAGAGCAATTCACAGTAGTTTGTCATTCTGTCTGAGGCACTGAGGTCAGTTGAGGTTGAGGCAATTAAGAGATAAAGCCAAGGGTTCGGTGGCAGAGGAGCCAAGATTAAGGCTGGACTCCTTCAGGTGCTCCAAGGGGGCGCGTTCTCGTTTGATGTGCATATTAAGTGGGGCACAAAGGGAAAATAGCAAGGAAATTGTTAAAAAATCTAAGAAACATTAGACTTTTGCGGAAAAATTAAATTTGGTATTCTTGAAAATGTTAAAAAATAATTTCTTAGGTATTTATGTACAATTATCACATGTTCTTTTCTTAAAATTTCAATGTGTATTCGTTGCCCTTCCGACAAACACAAATTTCCAACTGCTCGACTGCCTTTCTGTTCGTCAAGCAAAAAATATAAATTTTGTAATTGTAAGGATTGCTTCCACCACCATGTCCGAGTTTGAAAACCAGTCCGAGGTTGAGAATCTGTCGGCCAACGACAAGGAGCTGCAGGAGTTCATTTTGATCGAGAAGCAGAAGGCCCAGGTCAATGCCCAGATACACGAGTTCAACGAGGTCTGCTGGGAGAAGTGCGTCGGGAAGCCGAGCATCAGGCTGGACCATGCCACCGAGACTTGCCTCAGCAACTGCGTGGACCGCTTCATCGACACCTCGCTGCTGATTACCCAGCGTTTCGCTCAGATGCTCCAAAAGCGAAGCGATGCGGGAAACTAGAGGAAACTCTCTTGCTGTTAAAATTATTTGAAAACTTAAAAACTATTGCGTAAGCACCTTACTCCATGGAGGTCCTGCACAGCTACAGCCGCATTCAACTGAAACCAAAAGCCAGCGATCAAAATATAAATACAATTTGCGTTGCCTAAACTATAACCAATGAATTAAGTTTCTTTCGGTGTGTTACTGAAAAGTATTCCCATTTATTGCAGTTGAACCTTGCTCAATTTCAGGTAATCTTTGCCCTGCATACATTCAGGATTCTATTTACTCTGCCGGGCCATTCCCACACAGCCATAGTCATTTGCCTATAAAATGAGCTTTCGGTTACAGTTTCGGCTATTGCCTTCGGAGGGGGCGGAATATCATCAGCCAGCCATCCACCTGATCGCCGGACATATGCTGGGCGACTGGTAATATTGTTATCTGCTCCCATTACGGGAACAGGACGACGCACCCACTCGTAGATACTCAACCAACACCTGGATGTGGTGAACTTTGACCGTTTTGGTAACTCATTTAGTTAGATTATTTACGGTAATCCAAGACGCCAGCCACAAGCCAGCCGCCAACTTAACTGCAGACACTCCAGTGTCTGCCAGTCTCTTCCCATTTCCAGCCATGTTCCCCGATGCTTTCCCAGCGATTTCCCAGCCCTTTTCCGTTGCCATGTCTATATGCGCACAAGTATGAGTATCTACGGGCTAAATACATGCAAGTTGTTTTGCTAAATTGTGCGTAAGCTAGGGAGCGGAGCGAGAGTATCTTTGGGAAAGTTTCTCAAGCTCCAAGCTCTGCCATGCCAATTCAAATAACACTTTTATTTAGCTTGTGCTCCTTTTGGCCGTGTGCTCGGTCGGTACGTGTCTGCGGTGTTTGTGTGCTGCTTGCTACATGATTGCCACGTCCCCCCTTTTCACCTGTCGCAGCCCAGCTCACCCTTTTCAGCGGCCCCCCAAAAAAGAGGCAGAAAGGTGAGTTCTCGAGGTGGCAGCATCCAGCAGCAGCAGCGGCAGCATCATCCTTGGCTGCTGGCAGCTTGTGTGCGTGCGCTCATTAGCATTCTGAAACGGCTTTATAAAATTCAACAAGCAACCCAAGTTGCATGTTCTCCGGGCGGGGGAAGGGTTAAGGGGGGAGTGGTGCTGGGTGGTACGAGTGGGCGAGCTGCCTTCACCCACTGCCCACTCTGCAGGCCAGCCCGGAAAAGCCCCCACATTTTCTTGTCAGAGCGGCTGCATGTCTCTGCTGCTGCCCTTGTTGCTGTTTAGTTTTTCCCTCTTTGTCTAAAATTGCACCGAGGTAAAAGTAGTATTTGTACAAGGGAACTTTTAGAAAATTTGAAAATATTCTAGGGGTTTAAAGAATACAAAAAATTTCTTCAAAATCGATGTAAACTAAGATATCGGAGTAGCTATTATGAGCTATATTAACAGCTTAACTTTATACGTCTATATTAACAGCGATTTAAATAGTATTTTTTAATAATAATAATTAATGATTCTATTCAACAATAAAAACAAACTAAGGTAAACCGAACACTATTATTTATTATAATTAATTAAAACATCTTCTTTAAATTCCGAATTTTACAAAGTGTTGTATACATTTGTCAAGAATTTAGAACTCTAATCGCTTTTCAATACATTTTCAATACTTTTCCCTGACTTTTCCCTAAATCCTTTTTCTCTCCCTGTATGTTTGTGTGGGTTTTTCTTTGTTTTTCCCAGCACACACACACACACACGCACACATTCTGTTGTTATCCTGAGCACTCTACCCGTCTCCTTCTTCTGGGGGCCAGCTATCTCTGTCTGGCGTGTGGATGCTTGTCTGCCTCGAGTTGCATAAATTGAATCTGAATTTGTGAGTAAATTGCACACAGGAGACACATTATTTTTGAGTTTTGCCTTTTAAATTTGTGGCTTTTCACTTTGAGTTGCCTCCCCTACAGGCTGCGTGGCAAAGGGAGGCGGGAGGGTAAATTGCAACAATCTCTGCCCTCAACTCGGTGGCCCTCACTCGCTCCCCTTGAACGTTCTGCAATTTTGTGTGACCCACTTGAACATTGGATTGAAGTTACGCCTACTGAACCACTCGGCACCATCACCCCCTTGCACCCAATGCTTGGGGGGTCCTGCCACCCCCTAAATCGCCCATTTAAATCAATATTAATAGGTGCAGGCCTCTTTTTCGCAAATTGCACATTGCACAAATTGTTCGTCTATAAATACGATAAAATGTTTATTTAATATGTACCAGACCGTGCCAGCTGTACAGGAATCCAGGGAAAGCCAATGCCAATAGCAACAAAAATCGGGCAGGCTTCAAGGCAGGACAATAACAAGGAGCAACAACAAATAATGACTTATCCATGGCACGTAGATGGGCGGCCGGCTCTCCGGCGGGCGGCAGGAGAGCAAGGACACGGGGGGCTAAATCAAAGACACTGGCAATCCTGGGACATCCTTTTCCATATGCAAATTGTTTTTATAAATTTGCAACAAGCAATTGTTGTCCCAGCATTGTTTGTCGAATAGCAATTTGTGTAGAAAAGCCGATACAATATAGCCCGAGAATGTCAAAATGGAAGGCAGCAGCCAAGTATCGGGTGTGGATAACATTTTATGGGGATTATGAGAGAAGGGTCAGTGTGGGGCATTATGGAGTCTCACCTAATCCGGAAAAGGATAACGAATACCAAAATATTTTCCCTTCTAAATCTATCCGAGGGAAAGCCCCCCTCTTTAATTTGTGGCCACAAGGCGTAATCCTTGTTTATAAATAATTGCTCTTCAGTATGCAATAAAATTTCAATGAAACAATTACATGTCTGCATTATCTGTTTAACTTTCAATTACAAATGATTTAACTGACAAGTAAATTGTACGGAAAAACGCATACAATAAAACTGTATGTCAAAACGGGGCCACCAGGGGGTTGAGCCAGGGGGCCATAGCCTGATATCTGCACAAATAGGGTTGATGCAGTGGGAGTGGTCATTACAGAGAACTTCTGGGACACGCAGGCATTAAGTTAACTGGCTTGATTTTACAGGATCTAAAATCATAATATTTTCCCAAGCGAGATGAGTAGTGAGTAAAGCACACATTGCTAGTTAATTGTTAGAATGTCTATAGCTTCTGGTCAAGATTAAAAGTTAATTTAAATTACCAGTAAGTTACTGGTGGTAGAGGGTCAAGGTAAGGCCATTAGGAGAACTAAGAGGGAATCAAAAAGAGATTTTCCATTAATACTTAAACATTTAGTTGTTAATTAGCTGGAGCTTAGAAAGTTGTGCTGCCTTAATGGTGAAGTATTTGCTTAATGATATAGTGCATCTTAAAGGTAACAAAGTTTATTTTAAAGTCACTCTAAGCTAAGTTAAGGTAGGCTCACATAATTATAAGATATCTTTCTGTAAATGTCGTTCTGTAAACTATTTAGGTAAGACTTTGTTTCTAAATGAGCTTCACTTTCGATTGTTAGTTACTTCGAACTTTTTGTAACATCATTTTCATTGATATATCTTAAAGGTGACATTGACTTTAATACTATTTAGCAATTAGACCCCATTAAATGCTGTGATCTGTAATTATCTCAACATTTTTCTTACCACCTATACAATATCTTGAATTAATATAAGCTCCATACATATTTCCCTTGGAAACTGCTAAAAATCTGGTTAAAACGCAAACTGTTCTAACTTTATTATCTTTATCGTAGTTTTTTGTTGTGGTATAATATAGTTTATAATGGTGAAGATCTTCTGAATTTCTCTTTGATCTTTACGCTTTTAAAATATATATTTTCTTGCATACATAAATACGGTTCCCATTGAGCATTTAAACTTCAAGCTTTCAATTTCCTTAAGGCCGAATGTTGTTTGTCTCTGGTCAGACACATACCTGGAGATATATGTACATTCAACAATATCTGGAGGGGCTGTTGTTTAGCTTCTTGCTCTTCTGTGCATTGACCATTCGGACCCATGTCCGTACACCACCATCTACATGTTTATCTGGGTTTCCTTTCCGATTCCTGACCGTCACGACCTTGCGCTGCCTGCGAGTGGAATCAGAGCCGTAACAATTGCCACAATTGCAATAGAATCGTCGTTAATTACTGGCTGTGCTTGCGGTTCTTGCTGGTCTCGGATTGAGCTGGTGGGGGGGTGGTGGCTGGTTAAGTGGGTGGTGCCAAAGGGGTGGCGGGTGGTTGCCAGGTTGGGTGGCTTGGGGAGGCTTGCCGGTGGGCTTAAAAGAGCAAGACAAATACGAGCATGTGTCTGGGGCTGAAAGAAGAAGTTGCGCAGCATCGTTAAGCGTTGCTGCCAAGTGGCAAAACTCAAATAAACATAAACGTGCACACACACACACAGGCATTTGGGGGGTGTGGCCAGAAGGGGCCGAAGGGGGCTGACAGCCGCAGCCAAAATCTCTGAGCTGGTTTGTTGTCTTTGGCTGTGCTGTGTCTGCCTCGCCTGGCGCCGACCCGCCTCTCCTCTCGCTTCGTTTCGCTTCGTTTCGTTGGGAGACTCATTAAAATGCAGTGCGAGATAATAAGCATTTTAATTAAATATTTAACAAGAATAAGTTTATCACAACACGAACACGACAGCGCGAAAGAAAGAGACGGGCCGGGCCGAATGTAATGGCTTGTAAGCGTCTGCCGTTAGCGGCTTCGAACAGTTCGGAAAAGGGGCATTTGCGAATGGGGTTATGCAGAGGACTCTACCTCTACCCTATACACACCCATATATACATATATATATATTATACACTCTCTGGCAGGCATCTCAGTCTTTTTCTGGCAATATTTTGATGTAATTTGAGCGCCTAATTGGCGCACGTGCTAAACTGACGATGGCAGGTTCAACTTTGGTCCTGGGCCTGCCTTGGTTTCCCCCTTCCTGGTTCGGGTTCAGGTTCAGTTACTTGGCTCCTTTGCTTGTGCAAATATTTGCAGAACTTCTCGCTAACCGTCTCCTGTTTACATCTCCTTCCAAATCTACTTGCAGAGGCTTCGGCTTTGTCACATTCAGCGATCCAAATAGCGTAGATAAGGTACTCACCCAAGGCACACACGAGCTGGATGGCAAAAAGGTAAATGTTACCCCGAAACGAAACTTTTCTCCCCCTTCCCTATAGCTTTTCTTTTTCCCGTACATCTTTTCCTTCTTTTTTCTTTTTTTGCAAACAGAAAACTCCACTTTAACTATGCAAAATATTTGCCCAAAAAAAGCAGCACCTCCGTGAAATTCATACACCGTTTCCCTGTATTGACAGCAATTAGAAAGTCAAAGCATAACAGGGCCTGGCTAAAAAGCAGTGAAAAAAAATTGCCAAAAAAAAACCGGGCCCTAAAAGTCAAACAGTTTTTAATTACCTGATGTGACAGGACTGCCGAACATCAAATGAGCTGCGATGTATAATTTCTTGCATGTCGCGCAGTTCATGAAATTTCGGTAGTTGGAAATTTCATTAAAGGTGGAGTGTTAGCCTTTGCAAAAAAAAATATTTAATAGGTAACCATTTCAACAGGAAAAATACTACAAAGAATGAAATTAAGAATCAATATTTTCCTTCTTTAATATTAAAAACCATTAGGATGATGCCTTTGATGTTAGGGCAGTTTTCTTTTACTTTTTATCAGATTCTGAAATAAATATTAATGGTTAAACGAAAACTAAAAAAATAAGGCTAAGACACTGCCTTCTTATTCTTATAATGTAAAACTTAGTAAAATAAATAATTCTCTTCAGAAATGGTGTAACACAAATGTTGATATCCTTAAATAATTCCAAAGAAAATCAATTACATTTTTTAATAAGCATTTTCTTTATCTTTTCATGGCGTTAATTTCCTACTAAGATTTCGTTCGGGAAATAGGCACATTTTTATCCGTTTAATTAATCAACTCCACAGAGCTCTATCCATTCTGCTGTATAAATACATTTCCGAAAATGCCTTCCTTCCGCATTTTCTATATAGGTGGAAATCGCATTTGATTAGCTGGCGGCAACTACAGTGGAAACTCGGTAATGCTATTCCGCATGCATTACGCATACGCCGCATGGGCATTAGCCTAATTGAGTGGAGCTTCGCTGTTTGCTCCTTCCGTTTGTCCAATGTCCATCCGATCATCCTTTTATGCCTGCCAACTGTAAATAAAATGCGCAGCCAGCATTTATGTGTAATTTTTTGTGCCGCTGCCTCCAACAATTTTGTTTGTTTCGCAAACTGCATTTATATACGTGTAATGTTTATATCTATATACGGGGGAGAACAAAACACACACAGGACACTGGAAAAAATGAGACCAATTTTAGATTGCTTGGATAATAAAAATCAGTAAGACAAAAGATAACTTTTGGTAGGTAAAATATATATTTTATATTGGTAAAAATGAGCTTAAAGTGGCAAATATTCTGTTTAATATGATTGTTCTTTAATGAGGCTGCTAGTTAGAAATAACAAAGCTAAGACTTAACTATATTACTTCCAAAACAAATATTATTTAATTTATTAATAATAATAGATCCCAAAGGATCATTACTTTCGGCTGTGTACTTTTTCCTCTTGCTGACTTTCCGCTGGTCATGGGTTTTCGTGTTTCCGTTTGGCTGCACAGCCACGAAAAACGAAACGAAACGAATTCATTTCATTTCGTTACGGTTTTTCGGCCTGATGTATTTCAAAAAGGCCAAGAGCATCGACAACATCCTCCCACAAATGTTTCGGCACTCAGCGCTGATTAGTTTTAATTTTAATCTAAAAATCAATTTCCCGCCATGCGGCTGCCCTTGTTTTTCGTCCTGCAAACAGGAAATCAACACGGCAAGCGGCAGGCGGCGGGCGGCATGTCCTGCCTATCCTGTGACAGATTTTCCCAACCGCACCGCATCGCACACAGTATATAGTATGTGTATGTGCGAATTATTATCGCCAGAGGATATTGCGTTGCTTCCTTGAGCCTTCCACTTTGCACCGGCTGCTCCTTCTTCATTGGCCCAAGATAGCCGAGAGGATAAATGCAGCAGCAGCACTTCAGCTGCCAGGATTTAGTGCCGCCCTCTTCGAGTGCGCGGTCCCTGATTTTTATATTTCAGCTGTCAAGGCGAGCTGTCTCCCTGCACTAATATATGAAAGCCGCAGCGGAGAAAGAGACGTACCAGCGAAAGCTGAAAAGATAGACCGGGCAAAAAAATGCTTAAAATTGAATTTTTATGATTTTTAATTATTTTTAATGACGCTGCTTATTGGGCAGAGAAGCTGCTCGCTGTTTTCCTCCTCCTCGCGCTCCTTACGCCCGCTGGCCGAGCAATTTGTTACGCGTTAATTCGTGCGTGCTCAGCTTGAAGTCGCCCGCTAGCACAGACACCACCCCCAAGGTCGCCCGGCCCACCCATCCCAGCCCCCCCGCTCTTGGGGCAATTTCATTTAATGTGCAGTGCAGGCTTATGCAAGATTTATGCCCGGCTATTAATATGAAGAGTTGTGCGAAATGTTCTTTTCATTTAAATGTCATTAAGCATACGATTTCCTTTCGGATTCCCCATCGACGCGCTCTATAATTCTCCATTTTCCTCTTTCGCCCGCAGGTCGATCCGAAAGTAGCTTTTCCGCGCCGTGCACATCCCAAGGTAAGTACCCGGGGAGAAAAGACCGAAAAAAATATATTACATACATACATACAAATATACAAGAAAAATATACAACAAAAAACAAAGGAAAACCAAAAAATAAGCGAAGGAACAGTGTTTTAAAACGAAAATTGTTATACACTTGCTCTAAGTTTAAGTTAAAATATCTAAAAAATGTTTATTCGATGATAATCTTGTTATTCTTATAGTAAAGTTATCTTAAATATTATAAATTAACGATTTAATATAATTATAATTGGGATATCACACAGCATAATTACGCAAGTGTGTTCGGGAACTCTTTACCAAAATAATGAAACCATTTTCTGAATTCCAATGAATACTTTAAGGATGGCGTTGATATTTACGTTTAAATCAATATAATTTATTTAAGATTCAATTTATTATTACAATGCATTTTTAGTAATGTATAGTCATGAACTTTTTCCCCAAGAAACTTACCAAGCAAAAAGAATACCTTCTGCGTTCCAAAGAAACCTGCAATGAATGCCATTACCAAAATTAACAAAATAACTACATCAACAACATTTTGGGTAAAATTATAAAAATCTTATATCAAACCAAAAGTCCTGCCCAGAATTTAATTTCCACAATCAAGAGTATGCAAAATGCGGAAAAAGAGCAACAAAACTCTACCAAAAAAAGATAGCAAAAAAGCCGAAAAAAATATTACCCATTTTCGGGGAGCACTGGGTGTTTTTGTTGGGTGGTGCGAGGTGTCCTTGCAAAAGGATGTGTCATAAGTAGCAGTAAATGGCAGATGAAATTAAAAACGGAAGATGACAACAACAACAACCACCGGTGGCTGGAGGGGCTGCCAAGACGAAGCGAAGATAACTTTGCGTGTGACAGGCGTCGCTTGCTTTGGCTTCTACAGAAGCACCCACAGCATGTAGCCACCCCCAACCACCCAACCACCCATACCACCCACATAACCACCTTAAACCACCGCTCTTAAAGTGATGATGACAACAAAATTTCGGCAAAAAAGGCGAAGGCGCAGGGGAAACTGCTGTGAACTGCTGCTGTCTGCAGCCATCGTGCGGCACACGCACATTTTGTTGTTAGACAGCGCGTTACAAATGTGCCTCTGTTTTCGGGTTTTTTCTCTGTCCCCCTTTCATGGTGATATACCCTTTATTGGGGGTAGAGATCCATTGAATTATGTGAAAGTTTTATGCATAAACAAAGGCTAGGTAGAGATCCATTGAATTATGTGAAAGTTTTATGCATAAACAAAGGCTAAATAACTTAGGGCTTTCTATATAAGCAAGTAGTTAGTACGCCTTGCAACCTTTAAAATATTATTAGAGCTTGGGCTTAATTATGATAAGTGTTTAAAGCAAATGGGTAAAGATTCTTTACTCCATAAATACTGACTGATCTAGGAAAACAAAGAGAAATTTCCTTATTTAATTCCATAGTTATTAAAACATATAATACACCATACTGCTTAACGGATTGCCATATTCCTTTATTTCAAACATTTTCTAATAATCTTTATTTATTTTCTGATCAAGGATTAATAGTAGATTATAGTACCCCATCCCAGCTAATACAGGAATATTAATTTGTTTTCATTTTTACTTTGCTATATAAAATGTATTTTCGAATTCGATGTGTTTGACTTTTTCCTGAATTCTACTGAACAGCCAACCGCAAAAGCACACCAAAAATACGCACGCAAATGGCACCCGCACACCCGCACACCCATACACCCCCACACACCCACATAAGACAAGGAAAATGAGTAAAGTCCTGCCCCCCGATCCTTTGCCTTCCGACTGCTGGCAACTCTCCTTGGAGCTGTATATGCGTGCTTATCAACACGCAGCTGATTTCCGTTGCTATTCCTGAGGCGCGTGCCTCCCAAACACGCCCCCGCCCCACGGAAGTGAGCCTCGGAGCCACCCGAGCAGCCAAAGCAGCAGCCAACAATTATTTACGTAATGTTATTATTATAATATTTTTTTAAACGCATTCTCACTGGATTTGCGCGGCGTTACCAAGAAGTAGACAGCCACTAAGAAGGAGCCAGTGTTGGCGATTTGTCGTTTTTTTTTTTAGGCAGACTGATTACCAGATTTACCCCATGGATTATTTTAAAGAATATCTGAGGTAGTGGCCCTAATTAAGATAAATATTTCATTTAGAAAGATTTGTTTATTTTACTTTAAATAATATTTTACTTAAATTGTATTCCAATTGACTTTGCTACTCTGTTTTGCTTACAAATATTATAACAAAATTTCATTTATTTTCCAAGGCCTAACTTGGTTTAAATCCATGAATTAAAAATTAAAGCATAAGCTTGTCAATTTAGTTGTTAATTACATTAATAAGTTACCCATTTTTCTTTTCAATTTTCCGTTCTTAAATATGACTTCTTGGCATCACTGCTAGGACCCCCCAAAAGTCGGGCTGGGGGCTTGGCTTAAGGGCCAAAAGAAGGCGGCAAGGACTGGCAGGGGGCGTGGCTAGGACGCTGGCTATGCGGCATTTGCGAGTGGCTTTGTGTTTTGCCGGGGATCTCTGCAGCTACGCGCGAATATCCTCTCGCATATTAAAAGGCGTTTAAAAACATAAATCCAACGTCTAACGGCTGCTTATGAAAATTACGAGGAAAAAATGACTGACAGAGCGGGACAGCAAATGGGCTGTAGAGCGAGATGGCGGCAGGCTTAGAGCGAGGCAAATGGCAGGGACACCCAAAGGAGTTTTCCTACGCAGGACGGCGATGGCAAAAAAAAGGAGATATCTTTAGCAAAAAAAATTGCAGGCGACATCAAAAGCAAAAAAAAAAAAAAAACAGGGAGCCGGCAAACGAAGGAAAACCCCCCTTTCCACCGAATAGAAAGAGACGAGGAGGTAGAATGATAGGGAGGACAATTTCTCGCACCGTTTGCCAGGACCAAAAACGAAGGACCTGGCTCACAACGAAGGATTGCCCACAAAATGCGGCCCAAAATGCTTGCGGTTGCAGCGAAAGTTAAGAGTTTTAAAAAAAGAGCGTAGACGTAGGCAGTTAGGCGGGGGTTTCCAAGGGGTTTTTCCCCCATCTCTAGCTGGAGTGTTTCCCGGGGATTTTCAGGGGGGAAAACGGGAAGATACATAATGAAATGAAGCATACTAAATGACGGTGCTAAGTTTTCGCTGGGACACAAATACAGGCAGGGGAAAGTCACTCGGGAAAATTAGTATATATGAAGATACCAAGAATAATTCTGAAATGCAGATATATTACCAATAATAGGGTCTTAATCTTATTTGAACTTTAGCTCTTTCCTTGCCAGGATTTTCATAAGGTTCTCGTTACCCAACCGCCAGATTTGTAATTAACTTTTGAAAACATTTTGAGAACGTTGAAAGTTAATGATATGCAACTTCATTATATATTCTTTAATTAATCCTTACTATATTGTATACTATTATTTATTTCGCTTTCGTTGAGTAATTTCCGCTCAGTGTAATGGCACACACACGCATACAGTGCCATAATGAAATGCGAAAAAATGATGATGATATTTTTGGACCATAAAATGCAGATGAGCCGACTAAGCAGAAAATAGTGTGGCAGACGGAGAAAAGGGGACATTCTCAGCAGCAGCACAGGATTCGGGGGGAGTGCTAAGTAGGCCTCTCCGCCACTCCTTCACTCCGCCCCCCCCACTCTCCTTGGAAGCACTTTCCCTTCGGCTTTTTTACACATGTCGCAGCGACAGGATCTGCCCTCTCTCCACCCCCAAACTTTCGGCTGGAGTTAATTTCTTCGCTTTTTAAGCGCTCTCCTCCCCATGAATATGAAATGTGTATTTGTGTTAGTTATATTTTTGGGGCGCTTCTGCGGGTGGGTGTAACCGGGGGCGGAGGGAAGGGAAGGGGCCTGGCATACATATGTCATGTAAAAAAGTTCGCTCTTAATGTGCAAAATTGTTGGCCGACTAGGGCCATAAAAGTGCATGGGAATAAGTGAAATGGATTTTTGGGCTACGCTGTCCTGTCCCACATATAAGTGCGCCATAAAAAAAGAGGAGGAATTTTGCAGGAACGGTCCAGGGCAGCAGATATAGTTTGAACTTGGCTAGGATTTATGACTGTTTGTTCGGAACAAAAGAAATGCGGAGCGGAAGCGCTGCCGTATTCCTCTAGAGTGCGTGTGTTGGGGCAAAAAAGTCCCAGTCCCCGAAATCGTTGAGTTGGGTAAATCCTTTAATGTCGAGCTGAGGTGCGTACACGAACAGGTCGTATAAGTATAAGCCATAAGTGGATTATATACACAGATTGGGTTCGGTGCTGGCCTGGCTAAGACCGAGTTATTTTATCAACTTGAAGCGAATAGTTATGGGCTAAATAATAGTCCAGTGGAGGTCCTTTTGTAGTTATAACTTGTAAGTTATTCATATGGCGAAATGTATTCAGTTAGCTATGAAGAAACCTTTTGAAAGGAGTAACAAAAGTGGTGTGTCGTTAAATCACCACTTCTTTTTGGTTGTTGAATATTTTAAACCGAACTTTTTAGTAAAAGAATGAGTAAATGAATAATTAACGGCCACATTTATATTTTTATTTAATGCTTAAAAGTTCGTTTACTTTCAAATTAAGCTGACTTGACCTCAAGCCGCCACGATTCTTTATCTTTTCATAATGAAAAATAATTGATTTCGTGTACTTTTTCATATGAGAAATAATTAATAATTTTCCTGTGGCATTTTTCACGCCCACACTCCATTGATTTTCCCCATAAATTGCTGAAATCGCCTGTGAATTCAATTTAAACGCAAACGTATTGTTTCGTTGTATATGATGTGTCCTGCAAATACTTCTAGGTAAATTAGATGTGAACTGTTGCTCGGGTCATAGATTTCCCAACGAGTAATACTTTCCAGCCCATTCCCGTGGATTTGCTGCTGTGACAAATTTCTGACCAGGCGCAGACATCTTTTTCATTCGAGAGCAGGGCCCATCAATGGCAAATGCTGTGTGTCCGTCCTGGCATCGTTTTTTCCATTAAATTAACACGCTCGAATGTGCCCCTCATATGGCTCTGTGTGTGTGTGTGTGTGTTGAGTATCTGTGTGGTGGGTGTGCGAGCGAGGGGTTGGCAGGGGGTGTGGCGGAGAGTTGTACACTTACATTGTGCAAACTTTTCTAATTTAAACCGGCAGTTTCAGTCAATTGCCACAGCTTACCGCTTTCGACATGAGTTTTACTTTTTTAGTACCTTCGGGTGTGCGACGGATGCGATGTTGGCGCATTTCAGGCAGAGACAGACAGAGACAGCTACAACGAGGGAAAGCTGGAAAATCGCTATGGGGAGAGAGGGGAAGATTTGGGAGACACGAAGAAATTCCAATACATTAAAAGTTGTGTGAATACACTTGGCAGAATCCATTATAACCGAACCGAACTGAACTGAACATGAAAGCCGGGCCATAAATCTAATAAATACGTGTGTTTCTCTCACCCCTTTGCGCCGGCTTCCGGTTCCGGTTCCGCCCTTGCCCGAGCCCCCGCGTGCAATAACTTGTAAAATATGTAATCAATCAAGATGAAACAGTCGTCGTGGCAGCCAAACTATGTCGGAAGTATGCGTCTGACTGCAGTTTGCCAGGGACTCAGGACTCGGGACTCGGGACTCAGGACTCGGGGATGCACAAGTTCAGGGGTTGGGTCGATTAATTCAACTTTGTGCTGCAGACAATGGCATGTGAAAAAGTCAAAAAGTTGAAAGTGCAATTTTGTCGTTATTATTTTACATTTACAACAAAAGATAGAGCGAAAGCGAAGCGCCGAGCAGCAGGAGTTGGGGAACCCGAATAAAAAAACACACAAAAAATAGTTCCTCAACTATTTTATGCGACGGGCGGCACGCTGAGAGTCTCTGCAGTGTGTGTAATTGTCAGTTAGTTGGCGCTGTCAGTCCGAATGTTGAAATTAATTTATTTCAATTGAAGTTGAACTTTTGCGGCGTTATTACTTTGCCAACTTTCGCCGGGCCACGCATAATAAACGAGTGTGCGTGGGAGCGAGATGGACCCGGGCTGCAGTGCAGCGCCAGGTGCTGGTTCCGCTCCGGGGGGGGGGCACCCCTCACTTTGCATACATATTTATTTAGCTTTTGCCAAAATAATCAAATTGCAAAACTGCAAGTGTTGCCATCAAACTCAACGTCAACAAACATCATCATCTGCTCTTGCTCAATCTCCAGCTATATGGTACAATATATATCTACCTCTTTCTAGCTGGTCTCCCCTCTCTTTCTTGGATTCTTCTATTTTATTTTTGAGTTTTCTATGCCAATTTTCGTTGTCTGCTTTCTTTCTTTTTTATAACTTTTGGGCTGTGTCTGAGGGCCGGGGAGAAATGAAGGTGAGTTTTTCCTTTTTTGGAAGATTGTGTGGGTGATAGATACCTTTTATATATATACCTATATATATATATTTTTGGTATTTACATCAAAAAAAGGGAGGGGTTGGCAAAAGGACACGACAGGTGCCGCTGACGGCTGTGCTGATAATTTGTTGCGAGACTTCAGCATTTGCAATTGGCAGCCGTTGGACGTCATTGATAGTTATTTGATATGCATATTCCAAATGTTTGCTAACACAAAAAAAAGAAGAAACAGGCTTCTGAACAAAGGTATAATTCTGCAAAAAATTATTGATTAATGAAAAATGACGCTAATGATGCTGGTATAAACCGCTGGGGAGAAAATGCAAATAAAATATTACAAAGTTTAACAAGGTGTAATTTCCAGGACATTTTTTGTATTTAATTTGTAGTGAAAGGTTATGTTTTATTAATTCATGTTTAATTGATTAGTTTTAAAGTAGTTTTATAATATTTTCTTTTAACTTTAAATGTTGGTTTGTGTTCAACATAAAGGATTTGTTAGTGAGAATCAAATGAGAAGTATAGTTCTTCCACAGTGAACAAATGTTTGAATAAAGCATCATGACACTTTAAGATTAAATTATACTAAATAATAAAAATGAAAATATATTATTTTAAGCTATTTTCTTTTTTATTTGATATTTCTTAGCTTTTTATTAATTAATCTGTCTAGAAATGTCGTGCAATTTTTTCCACAACTCATTTTTCCGCGACTCATGTTGTTTTCTTCAGCTCGAATCAAAATCCTATTCACAAAAACATATCTATAAATTTTAATTTCCTTAAAATTCAAGTTTTGCCCCCTCAATTTTCCATTCAATTTCCATTAGAATATACACACACTCTCCTCTGAGTTGATCTGATTTTTCCCAAGTAGCCAAAGTGTGTCATGGCAGAGCTTATGAACTTCCCTCCCGGAGTGATGTTGTTGTTGTTGTTGCTGTAATGCCTGCCTTTTAAACTCGAATCAAAAATCAAAATCCGCACCAGCTACAAATGCTAAATCCGCAAATAATTGACAAAGTTTAGGCATAAACGTGGCACTGTCTCTGGGAAATTGCGGAGGGTATGAATGGGTAAGGGGGTGGAATATTCAACTGGGGGGTGGAGAGGAGGACAATTCTGGAGAAGGGGTGGCAAAGGGGCTGACAGGAATGCTGGTGTGTGTGTGTGCGGGCCAACTTCAAAATATGTTGGCCACAAATGGCAAAAGTTTGACAGGTAAACGGAATTCGGATAGAATATCTGTGTACACATGAGTGTGTGCCGTGTGTTTGTGAGTTTGAGGAAAATTTCGCTGGCGGAAAACCCCTTTTCCAAATGCAGAAACCGCTGGAAACAGCTGCGACGCGTCGGAGAGCGGGGATTCTGGATTTGTATACGGATTTGGCTTTGGCTCTTTTCGGCTAACCGGCTAGCGGCCAAAGCGTTTCAATATAGATACTTTGTCTATCTGTGCGGTTCTAGTTGAGCGGGCGGCCATTTATGTTTAATGAGATACTTTTTAACAGCCTCATAAATGGCTATGATAACCACTTAATGTCGAAGGCAACAGCAACGGCAACAGCCACCAGAGTGGGCCGAGCGAAAACAATTTACATATTAAACTTGCGCAGAGCTGCCAGCCAGCCGCCTGTTATCCTCATCGCACATCCTGCGAGCCTCTCGCTCGCTGCTGCCGCTCCTTCGACGTGCGAAATATGTTCGCCTGCGGCGCATTCACTTTAATTTGATTAAATTTTGAACATTTTCACGTAAAAGTTGCTCCTTTGGCTCGGCTGTTGAGGCTTCACGGCAACGCTTTTCCCGATTTTCCAACGCACAGTGGGCTTATATGTTGCAGGCCTTTAAGCAGGGATTAATTAATAACTAAAGAAGTTTTAAGGGAGTTTTTATTTGGATATATTTGTATTTAGCTAAGGATTTTTGCATTGTTTACTGCTGCCTTGAAAACATAGAAGTTGTGAGCTCCTAAAATATGTTTTACCATAGAAATGGGGTCTTAAAACACCTCAGGATCTTCTTTATTAAATGTTTGAAAGCTCTAAGCTGAAGCATTAAAGTATTTTCTTTGTCTTATTATTAATAAAATATTTCACAAATCTCTCGAAATTTGCTAACTCTTTCTGCTTAACCCCACTGTGCCTCGTGCTCTCTCAGCTGTGCTGGATGGATTGGATGGCTCTGGTCTGGCCTGGCCTGGTCGGATCGCTGGCTCCTGGTCTCGTTTCGTTTCGTTCGGTTTGGTTTGTTTTGGTTTCTCTGGTTGGACCTCCTGCTGTCTCAAAAAAGGCTGATGCCACCTTCACGCTCAGCTGTTGTCTGCTTGAATTTATCCCTGGGTATGTGTATAAGTTAAATAGTTTTAATACCCTGTGAAAGGGAAGAGACCGCAGGTGGGCGATCGAAGATTGATATTAAAATAAATGTATAAAAAAAAAGATAAGCTAGAAATAGTAAACAAATTAAAGCGATCAAAATTGTTTTATAATATAAGTCTTTTAAAATATAAAACAACAATATTGTTATGTTACAACAAAGACAACTTTGTAAATCTTTTTAATGATTTAAGCTGCAGAAATTATTTAAGAATAACAAATAAATAACTGACCTCGTGAATGTTTCAGCAAGGTCAACTTTGAAAAGCATTTTTTAATATTTTAAGCTTCCGAAAATATTCAAGAATTTTTAATAAATTTATGACCTTACAATTTATGTATTTTTCACCTTAAATACATGTCTGCAGCTTCTAAAATTCTCCTTTAATTTGAAGTAGGCATATCTTTGAGTACCTTTTAAGACCCCTGCCAGGTAATCAAATATGCCGCACTCCCGACACACTCTCCCAGCTTATTTCATTTGAGTATTTTGTAGTTGTAGCTGTATTTTATAATAAATAGTTGTTTAAACTTTCGCCTACTCGACCGAACGAACGAACGAACGCTTCTGCCCCCGCCTCAGCCTATATTTTTGGTCCAAAAGAGATGTTTCCCACCAATGTGGCTGCTTGGTTGGCTATTGTTGTTATTGCTGCTGCTGTTGCCGCTGCTCCTGTCCGGCTCTTCAACTATTTTTTATGCAATCTGCTGTGGCTCTGCGAGTTTTCACCCTGCCCCCCTTAGCACACATCGAAGGCCCCCGAGTTGCATTGTTTTGCTCCGTGCGCCGTGCTGTGTTTTTCCTTTTGTTTTTCCCATACACTTTTTGCTGTATTTTTATTTTTTGTCTGTTTGCCATTTCCTCCAGAGCTCTCGCTCTCTCTCCGGCTGCAGCCGCACATAGTTATGGCCACGATTTTGGCTTTCGGTTATGTGCACTGAGATTTTCCTTGGCCTTGTTTCCTCGCTCTCCCCTGCCAGCCGCCAATTGTTTGCAGCTCCTTTTGCTGGGAGTTATCCTTGCCATTGTTGCACAGGTTGCAGCAAGTCGGGGGAGTTGAAAATTCTCCAAATTAATTCGCATCATTTAAATCACAGAGAGAGAGAGGGAGGGGGAGAGTGAGAGAGGTGGAGGTGTTTGGGGGCAAGGACTCCCTTGCCAGAAGGTCGTAAAATCGAATCAAGCCAAAGGGGAGCAGCCGAAAGATTCGGCCAGTTAAATTATGGCCCACATTGAGCCGGGGCAAACGAACAGATAAACAATAAGTAACTGTGAATTATAGCGGCCATTACTTTGGCGTCCCTTTGTTGTTTATGGCAGGACAATAATTAGGACAGGCCCAAGTGGGCCAGGGCCCTTCTGGAACGTGTGAATTTTTCTCGCTCTCCCTGTGTGTCGATTGGAAAATTGGTTAATTAGGGGTCCACTCAATTTCCCGGCCCCCGCAAAAGCGGAATATATATTTTTTCGTATTTGTTGGGCCTCAACAGTTGGCAAATCGAATGGGATTCACCCGAAACCTGCTGCTGCTCCCCCAACGCATTTCCCTGTCTGCGTAAATTGCTTATGAAATTGACATCGAAGCCTCGCCTGTCTGCCGGAAATGGAAACAGCGGTAATGACGAGGCGCGCACACTCACCCACACCCCCCCACCCCGCTCTCTGGTACACCCGGTGATACACACACCCAAAACGCTGGCAGTATAACCCACATAATTGGCAAATCACACACATTGATTTCACCGTGTCCTGGCGTCCTCGTCATCATCCTTATTGCCGTTGCTGCTGCTCCTGCTGCCGTTGCTGCTTTTGTTGTTGTTTGCTGGTTCAATCGCTCACTGGAAACCCCATCCAGCAACCTGCGTGTAGCTCCACCCCCTGAGCCATCCACCACATCCGACATCTGCCTAAACAGGAGAGAAAGAGGAGCGGTGGTAAGAGCGAAAGGCTGCACTTGGGAAAATAGTTATTAAAATTTTGACTTAAAAACAATTTAAAACAGCTGCTAAAAACTGTGAATTGATTAATATATAAAAAAGAGGGAATATGCTTTCTTATATTATAGTTTAAATAGTTTAGAAATAAAAAAGTGGCTGCAACTTTTCCCTCAGTGCCGGGAGCTCTCTTGGCGCGGCAGCAAATATTGCGTATACGTAATTTAAAGGCAACGATACCAAAAACGCCAGCGCTCAGTCGGAGGTCGCTGAAGGTGTAGATGGTTGTGCGAGTGTGTGTCATATGGGGCATCATTAATAACATCGGGGCGTAGAGCAGGCCAAGACAACATCATTAGATCGGGGCCCGGGCTGTGACTTCGTCTATGCTTCCTCGGGCTTCCTTAATTTCCATTGTTTGCCAGAAACAGAGAAACATTATAGCTTTGGCATTGGCATTTCCCAGCCGCTTGATCTTAAATAATTAGGCAGACTTCAGTGTCGCCAGCAGATACATCCAACCCATCAACCATCAACCCTGCGCATCAGCAGCCGCCTCATCACCATCATCATCCTGCTCCTTCTGGGCTGAGGAAAAGCATCCCCCTTGTGGGGCGGGGGAAAAAAAAACCTGGAAAAAAAGAATTTCTTCATTGCTGTAATTTATAACGTTCACTTGTCATTAACAGCCATTTTAATCGTCTAGCGGGCAGACACAGGCACAGTCCCATAATGTGTATAATATGTGCTCCCCCTTCCCGTGTACGCATCCTGTTGTGGCATTTAAAGCGTGAAAATATTAATTTATGGGCCTTTTAACTGAGCCCCTGCCATGGCTCGATCCAGTGCCTCGGTGCGCAACAAATTGGCAATGAAAATGAAGCAATAACTGCGCCGAGCAATGAGATAAATATGAAAATAAATACTTAGCGCGCAGTGATAAACACTGCGTAAATACTAAAATAAATACAGCGGTAAATACTAAACGGCGGGGTAAATGCATTCACGAATCGAGTGATTAAGTGCCCGCTCAATTGGATTTTATTCGTGCATCGATTTCAGCAGCTTCACGACCGGCTAGTGAAGAGAAACTCATGTTTCTCCCGCTCCTCGCTGCCTTTCAAAGCGAGAAACCCGAAATCTATTTATGCCCCCAGCTCAAGCCCATAAACCACAGCCAAAATCCAGTGGTCGTCGCGTTTAAGTGTCTTGCCGAGGGTTTCGGCGGGCGGACGGGCGGTAATAGTGCGAGGAGGGCTGCTTTTGGGGGTGGTTACCCGGCGCTGGGGCTAGGGCTTCCAAGGGGAACCACAAAGCAAATTCGCCTGCCGTAATCTGCACTTGGAGCGCGTATCTTAATAAACTATTAAATCAAACGCAAGCCTCAATGCACGCAAGCTCACAATTACACTTATAGAAATAACAAGTGCAGAATGAGGTTTACATTTAACTAGGATAAAATACAAAAAACAAGAAAACTCGCCTTTAAACTTAAAATAGCCTTCAAATACTCCACACAAAGAAGGGAAAGTTTTAAAAAATAACCTAGGTTTTGTAATTTATTATTTACTCTTAATTAAAGTTATTAATTATATTGTGAATACATTTCTTTTACGGTGTACAAGAATATTCCCCCCACATCAACACAGTAGTATGTTTATCGAGAATTTGAAGCTGTTCTCCCCCTTTAAAGCCCACACATACTCGTTTCTCGTATTTGTAAATTCACCAAAAATTTTGTTTTCTTCCTTGTGCTCCGCCGCAACTTTGGCCGCTGACTCCCCCCCGTATATATATATATGTAGGTACATGTATAAATACGTATAGTATAGTAAATAAATAAATGAGTTATATGCGCGTTCACATTCACATTATTCTCCATCCAGTGGGGATTTTCGCCACCTTCCACTGTGGCCCTCTTGGCCTCGGCTACCAGTTTTCGGCTCTTGTCCGGTCTGATTCCTGGTTGTTTTTGTTCTGGCTCACAGGAAACCGATAGGACATGGCGATTAAGGATATTCCAGGAAGCCAAGCCGGACCAGAGCCGGAGCCGAAAGCGTTTTCCATTTCAATTGAATGCGAATCGGTTCTGGGAAAATTTTTGCTGATGAATAAAAGCGATCTTTAACCCATTTTCTGTTGGCTTGCAATTGATTTGTTGTATTTATTGGAACACATTTTACCTTTATGGAGTTTAAAGTGTATTTAATGAGCGTTAATGGGGATGGGAATTATTTGCAAGAAGTATAACATTTAAATATTAAATATTAAGGCATTACTTGGTGTTTTTAAGTAAATATAATTACAATCTCATAGGTTTCTGTTATAAAATATATGTATTTATTTATGGCACCAAAATTCTCAGCAGAGGAGACTATATTTTCCCTTTTCCATTTGTGTTCAATGGAGATCTCCGGCGATCTGAAGGTGCCGCTGCCCTGGGGGCACCACACGCCAGATACCCGTATATATACACATATATTCCCCCGATTCTTCACTCTCGGCCCAGCATCCCCCGACTGGCTTGGCTGTCGTTATTATTTATGTTTTGTTATCCGTTGACCAGAGCGTTGGCGCTTGTTTTTTCCACACTCGCACACCACACCGCACACACGGCTCACCTATTTTACGATAGAATGAATATCTTGTGCTCTCCTGTTTCCAGCAGCTACTCGCCTCCGCTACTCCGCTCCTCTGCTCTGCCACCCTTCCTGCGATTGTGTGTTATAGTAGTTTTTGCCACAGTATTTTTCTCTAAGCCTGTGCGAGTGTGCGGCCTGCCTTTCCCCCACAGAATTTCCCCGCAGTTTTCCTGGTTCTATGTACTTCCGTTTTGTAGTGAAAAGAGCTTTGCGTGTTGCGGCATCTCTCTCCATTTTGGCCCGGCTTGTGCGTGTGTTTGTTTGTTGCTTAGAGAATTGATGGCAAAAGGATGTGTGTGATTTTGCTGTTTTTCTGCCAGTGTGTACGTCCATTGGTATGTGTGTGCCGCTTCTGGCCACAAATATCAGCCGAATGAAGTGGCATTTGCTGGCGTGGTTTAAAGCCAAGTGCGCGGCGTAAGCTATTAACAAGCAGAATTGTTTAAATGTGACCGGACTTCCAGTGGAGGAGTCCTGTGGCACAACTTATTCATATTTAGAGTGGTTAAACGTAGGAAGACACTTTTCAAGATGCCATAGAAATCTTAAGTATAATCTTGAGAGTCTTCAGATTCTGCAAAGTTTCAATCGAAAAGCAGAAACTTAAACCTCGAACCTCATTACATATGCGATTTTTGAATCAATATCAGCGTGAAATTCAGCTTGAGCAGCATATTGATTCCGTTGGCATTCATCATTTCTCCTTGTTTATCTATGACTGCTTTTCTAAGTGATTTTAGTTCCGCCCTCTGCTGCTTAGCTCTCCTTGCCCTCCTTGCACACTCACATGAACATAAAATAATGTTTTTATAAGTCTGTTTGGAGCTGCTCGATAGCGCAATTTGAGTGGGGAATCCCAGCCCCAACCGCTGCGCTACCCCTGCCCCTGCCCAGCAGCGCCTCCCAAGTGGCATTGTTTGATCTGGCTTCGGAGGCGGTGGGAAAAGGCAAGCAAAACGTCCCAGCGGAGTCGTCAATAAATGCGATAAAGCCAAACATGTTTCATTTGCAATGGCCAATGGCTGCCACCTCAGCTTGCCCCGGCTTCTTGGTTCCCAAGTCTTGGCCCCCTTTCATCTGGCACACATCATGCAACCATCCATACATACTCCAAAGGCGGAGGAAAAAACGAAATTAAGAATTGTATTATATTTCTTGATTTCCACGAATCCATGATACCCGGTAGTATCATTCCTGTCAATCTCAATGGCCATATATAAGTCAAAATCGATGCGAGGCTGTGTGAATAAAGGAGTATGGAATGCAAAGAGCTAACTATGTTGTGTGGAAGAGGAAAACCTTGAAAAATTTAGTTAAAATAAATAAAATGTAGGTATTTTCTTTTAAAGTTGTATTCAAGAAACAGAAAATATGTTTAATTACATATATCCGAATTTTAGAGGGCCACAAACTTTCTCAGTACTTTAAATTTATAAACTTGAATATCTGTAATACCTTTTAACTCTAAAATCTATGCAAGTGCTTCTCTAATCTTCATAGCTTAGCTTCTTAACAATAAATCCTACTACATTTAAATAAATTTAGAACTATATGAATATAAAGCTCTATACATTCCGTATATAATACATTTTCCTAGCTCTCTGTCTTAGCTATAAACCCATAATTGGACGTAAAAATCCCTTAAATAGTGGAAAAAACGACTTACAAAGTAACCAAATTGTGGAATTAGCCAAGACGTGGGGTCGAAATACACCTTATATACCCTTACAGTCCCAATGCTTTGCTGGGCATAAAAAAGAGAGGGAGTGCAGCCAAAAACTCATAAAATTGTGCGTTGAGCTGCGCTGCGCTGCGAAGCCAAAAGGAAAAGCCAAGGAAAGCAAAGAAAAGCAACGGCAACGGCAACGACATTGGCATTGGCATTGGCGTCATCTTCAAGTGTTTGCCACTCGGCTCAGTTCAGCTTGAGTCGATTCGCCTCAACTCCTGTGTGGATTTTGACCCATAATTGACTTGTACACATGCCAATTCCCCAGCCGATAGCCGCCTCTCCACAGACATTTTCCCACTGCCACTTTTGCTGCGTGTCCTGGTGGCGTTATGCGGCCAAGTTTACAATTTATCCCCGCAACCTGCCCCACCTACCACTCGGTTCACTCCATCCACTCCATACACCGATCGTCCTGCGGTCTTAAAGTCCTGCTCCCTATCTACTTTCGGCTAGTTGTTGCAGGCCGGAATAGAAAAGAAGAAAAAACTATTGTGTATGACATTTTTAATGCCCCCATAGCTATCATTAGATGGCGAACAAAAGCGACGGCCGGCGAACAAAGGCAATAGAAATAATCAATACAAATTTTATACCTCCGCTCCGCCGCTGCCCGGCCCTTTGTCCCCCCTCAGATCCTGCACACACACACAACAATGAAATACATTACAAATCAATTGCAATCGCTCGAAAATCGGCATGCGAATTTCCATAGACGATGTCTGGTGTGGCCGTGCGATTGGATTGGATTGGCAGGGGTTTTTGGGGCGAGGCTTGGTCCTGGCTCTGGGTTTGAGTTTGCGATTGGGATTGGGTTCGATTCGGTTTGGATGCACTGCCCTAAAAAAAGGTCTGCTCTATGGCAAAATATTTGCAATTTTATTTTATATATTGAAAAGCCTTAACCCTAAACTATTATTAGGCAATATTGCTGCTTAGTTTGATTATTAAGAAGCCTTTTTAAATGAACCTAACAATAATATACATAATTAATACAGTTATTTTACAGGTGGTTTAGTTAAAAACTTGTTGATTTACCTAAGAAAGGAACACTTATCAGCTCCATTTTGGTTTTGGTTACTTTTAATAAATGGAGAAACCTATCTTTACAATCAGTTTAAATGTATTCTTAATAAAAATTAATAGTTTAGATTTTTGAAACAAGATAATGGAGTTTTAAAACATAAAAAGTATTATATGTTTCTATCTAAAAAATAATTCAAAAACAAATGAAACAATTATTATTATTAGAATTAAAATCCTTAAAAAGAACCATATTAAATAAAAGTCTAAAAATCTAACTCAAATCTGAGCTCAAGTTAGGGCTAATTAATAGGATCTTGCTATGATTTCAGTGAATGAATAATGAAAGATGAATAAAGATTAAGAGCATGAACAAGAAATATTATAATTTTAGGATCTTTAACCCTATAACTAATATTTTAAAAGCCAATTTAGCCGAGAAATTTCAATACCAGATTCGTGCTTAGCACCCTTTTAATGGACTCTCCATGCCCACTAGACCCACCAAACTACCTTTCCGTTGCTCAGAAAGAGTCCCCCAATTGATTACCCATTTCGGGTGATATTTTCCCTCGGTGTGGCTGGCAAGGGGCAACATTATTATCATCATCAAGCGTACAAAGTTAGTGCCGGCGGGCTTTTCGGCGACGGAGGGAGATCGGATGAGCGCGGTGCCAGGAGGGGTGACGCAGGAGGCTGGTGCTCCAAATCGGCAAATGAAACAAACCAGGATTTACATGTACACAGTTATTGCTGCTGCTGCTCCTACACACACTCGTGTGAGTCCTTACGCGGATGTGCATGTGTGCGTGTGCAGAGCATTTCCTTTGGGTTATTTTCCGGGAACAACATTTCATGGCACTGATAAAGCTGCCATGGCAGCAGCCTCTGTCGCCGCCGACTGCGCTGTCGGGCCAAGGGGAAATCCATTCAGGGAGCCTGCGCCGCGGGAGAGAGAGAGAAAGAGAGCGTCTCTCTCAAATTTCCTGCCTCTCGCAAGTCCTTTTTCGGCTTGAGCAAATTTCCCAGCTGCGAGCATTATTCGCATGTCAGCGAGGAGCAACAGCAACAACAATTGCCCCGGGGCCAACGAAATATTTGACGCAAGCGGATTGTAAGGATATGCACACACATACGTATCCTGGAGAGCATCGCAGCCATGCGGCAGTGTGTGTGTGTGTGTGCCAGTGTGCGAGAGAGCGGTGGCGCGTGCACTCCAGGCAATGTCAAGTTGACACTTTCACCAACGCACGAGACACGAGACACGGGACACACGACGACGAACAACAATGGAGGAGAACGGGAACGATGACTGCTGCTGCTACGATGGCGATGATGATGAAGAGGATGATGATTATGATGATGCAGATACGGCCCAGTGATGATGAACGCTCTCGTGATAAAGCCCGTAATGAGTGGGCATTTAAGTGATGATGAATTCTTTGATGTTCGCTCACTCATTCACAATTTCTACGATGGCGTTACAAGTTGCTGTCAAGGATTGTTATTTTAATAATAGATAAGCTTACATTATTATGATTATAAGAATGGTTATATGGTATTTACAGAGCCTGATCATATCAATGTGATTTATAGGATTTTAAATAAAGTAATATTATATATTTGTAGTTTATATAAAATAATTAATCAGTTACTGTAAGTAGATCAAATTAGTCAAAGTAGCGAAGGAAGGTTTGCGATACTTGAAAGACTTTGAACTTCAAGATCAACTAGTAATTTTTTTTTACTTACTTTACTTACTTTTAAAAGTAAAATATGGTTATGTCAATTATTTAAAAACAATAATATAAAATATATTCTATAAATAGTATGCTTTAACTATAGTTTTGAATGGGAATTGAAATAAATAATTATAAGAAACTCAGTTTACATTTTTAACTCCATTTTTTTTTTAATATTCCATATCCTCTTCGCTTGACAAATGTTAGCCAAAAGGTTAGGTATCACCTGGAAACATGGGCATTATCCTTTCCGTAGCCCTTCGTCGTCTTCGTCATCATCATCCGGACATCAGCGGCACCCTCTGCAGAGGTTACATTCTGCCGACTCGAATCGCTATTGTTGTTTGTTTGCGCCATTGCCAGGACTCTTTTCCCCATTCCCCATGGCCCTCTGCTCTTCCTCGGCACTTCCCTCTTTTAGGTCCTGGCTCCTTTCGGTCGTCCCTTCGCCTCCGGTCTCCCTTGCTCCAGCGAGTTGCGGGCCACCCACGAAAACAAACATAAAGGTGCAACAATGACGCGCGTGGAGCACCGAGCTCTCTCTCGCTTTTGCTCGCTCTTTGTCCCTCTCTCTCTCTCTGTCTTCCGCTTTCTCTCGCTCGCTGTGTAAGGACTCTGGCATTTCCGTCTCTCGCTA
>VNJV01018350.1:0-18313 GCA_008042635.1 Drosophila nikananu | reverse complement strand
CCTGTTAGCTACTTTATTAAGCTATAAAAAACTGCAAGATTTTTTCAAATTGGTCAACAACTTTTCGAGCAGGAATTTTCCAAAGTGAAAAAATGCAGAAAAACCGTTTTTTGACCGTAACTCAAGATTTTGAGGGTGTTAGAAGAATTTCAAACGTGGTTTTGTGTTATACTCGACCTGCTTAACGATGTCTACTAGGTCACTTCCAAAGTTCTTTTACTTTTTCAAAATTTGTTACACTGTGTTATGTAAGTAATTAAATTTTCCACATTCCTCAGTAATCATTTAAATATGTGTGCATGTTTAATGAATTATAATTTTGTATTGGACTGACCTAGTTTTGTTTGCAATTGCATTTGCTTTCTCATATCTTATGTGCATACGCTTGGAAGATCAATATTATTAAAGTCACTTGATTACTAAATTTAAAAAAATTCACATTAACAAAATTTGTAAACTTACCATTTGATAAACTTAATATTGTTTATTAAACATTAAGTAAAAATGTACTTTGAACAAATCATTTTGTATTATACAATATATTGCCAAGGGAAAAAATTACATAAAAATGATTACAAAATAGTTTTATTTTGAGAAATTAGTTTCTCACAGATTGCTTACCTAACAAACGAGTTTTTACGTTGTGCATTTCATATGGTTAGTAGAATATTTTAATTCAAGTTTAAAAGTATATTGTATATTTTAATATAAATAATTATTTAAATGTATATTTAATTATTTCTATTCACTTGGCAAATACTCTTATATAAAATCAGCATAGAAATCTTTAGTTGTATTCCTACTAGCTACTATTTTTTAAGCCAAAGTATTTAAATTTAAAGAGTCAAAAATTAATCTGATTTTTGTTCAGTGCACCATTTTTGTTTTCTTAAAAATTGCCAACACCTGAGCGTCGTTATTAACATTAAAAATTAGCATTATCATATTGCCATATCGGCCATCTGCAAGTGTTAGATCTTTCAGCGATGTTGTGTTTTGCTTGTGCCTTGTCCGGAAATGTTGCTCACCGTAAATTTTTTTCTTCTTTAAATTTTTAGTCGGTTAAATGATAAAAAAAAAAAACAGCAAAAAAAAACCTAAAACAGTTAAAGGAATCTGGGTCACACACACACACAAACAAAAGTTAAACAGTTTGAGAGTCACCGTTTGAGAGACACTCTTTGAGAGGCACATAGCGGAGAGAAAAGATTCCGAAGAGAGCCAAGAGAACGACAGAGAGCAAACAAGCACGCTTATTTTTATTTGTATTATGTATTTTGTATTTGCCGGTGCTTTTTATTTTATATGACCTATAAGTTATAATAATTTAGTTTAGATTAAACATTTATATTATTGTAGTTGTTTTTTTGTTCTTTTTAGTGTATTTATAGCGCGACATTTTTACTGCGCAATAAAAACAACAACAACAACAATAACAAATCAAGCATAATAAACAAGCAGCAATTTGGTGAGAGCACAGCGTGTGTGCGTGTGAAAGAGAGACAGCAAAGAGAGGGAGAGAGGAGCCGCTTATTTTTGGCTAGCTAGAAAAAAATGGGCAAAACAAGAAGAAATTGCGTGTGTTTGTTTGTATTGTACATCTACTACGTTTCCAAAAACTACGCAGCAGCAAATGTTTACAACAACAACAGCAATGCAAAGTGGGTGGTGTTTATTACTCCCTCCGTGTTACGCTCTCTGTTTTGCCGCTTTCCTCTTCCCTCCTGTTTTGGTTTATTTTTTGTTGTTTTGCTTTTGTTTGCCACGCAGTCGCATTTTCATTTTCCCATGTTACGCCCCGAAAACTACAAACAGCACACACAGGTCACCCTGTAAAAATCGGGAGCAACTTTTGATGAATTACAAGCGTAGTAAAATCAAAAATCGCTTACGCACAGTTACACTTACTATTTACTACTTACTACTTACTCCGCTTTATGACGCGACTGCGCTGTCGACGTCAATCGAACATTGCGCGTCATGAAAATATAGAAACAGTGCGCACTCGATATGGTGATTCATCAGCAAAGATTATTCATATTCTGGAATGATGTGATATTTATTGTGATACAAATACGTACAGGAGAAATCTCTTTTAAATAATAACTGTAACAACTCTGAAATTATAAAATTATATTATATTATTAAATTATAAATCCTTCTCAAGCGCTGAGTATGCACTGTGGAAGAAATCCAAAGAAACACGTCAATGCCAAAAGGAACAACATTTTACATACAAACACAATCACTCTCCGTATGCTAGCTGTTTTTCTAGGTATTCTATTCTTCTTCTGTCTGGCGCATAAAATTATTTATTTTGTTGTTTGCTTTGTTTTTTATTGCTTAACTTAGCAAAGCTGCGCTCTCCCCTTGGTCTTCAACGAGCAAGAGCGAGATGCCACTGTAGCAAGCCGGCTCTCAGCTGTTCATTGCAGTGGTGTTTTTATCGTATTTGTATTTGCCAATTTTTAAAGTTATTGAGAATTGTTAATTGAGTGGTATTTCGCATTGTTGAGAGAGATAATTAAAAATACTGTTTATATTTTTAGATGTAAATCAACAAATGAACTTAGTTTTGCACAAAACACACGAAATAAATTGAACTTTAAATAAAGTTATAAGGGAAATTAGATACATACATTTTATTATTGTATAAGCAATGTTTTTTATTCGTTTTTCTTTAATATTTAAAATTAATATTAATTAAATTATGTGATTTAAATTGAATTTTAAATTTAAAATATTTTATTGCATACTTTTAACACATTTTAAGGGGATTCTGTGTTAAGATTCTGCTGTTAAATAAGCAAAAAATAAATAAGTAAATGAATTAATTAATTTATAAAATAAAAAAATACCTAAACACATAAATATTGCGATTAATCCGAATCTCCATTAAATACAATAATATTACCTATTAAAAGGTTTAGCAAAAAGCTTTTCCACACTCACTCCTCTTAGCTATTTATCTTTGCCTCACCACGTAAGCCATATTTAAAGTGCTATAATTAAGGAAAACGAAGCGAGCGTCAAAAGTGTATTAAACTGAGTGATCTTTCGTCCGGTGACGATAGCAAGCCGTTTGACACGTGTGTCTGGAACTTGGCGCCCTTTCTCGCATAAAATTACGAGCGCTGCTGTAATTATTGTAGTTTATCATACCCTAGCAGAGGGTACAATAAGTCTAGTAGGATGCTCAAGCGGCATGGCATCACCAGTCGAGTAGATTTATCAACTACGTACATTAGTCTCTTTGTTTTTCAGCTAAATTTCCGCTTTTATTTTCATAATAATTCGGAAAAGGAATAGTTGGGCAAATTTATTATCATCCATATTTATAGCTGTTAAAATAGCGATACGTAGATGGATAATCTAATTTATTTACCTATCTAATTACAACAGTTGTAAACCTCTATATGGTATACATATATAAATATATGTATATTTTTAAGTTGTAATCAATAATTAATTTCTTAGATTTTAAATTTTTCCACTTGAGAACTAACATGCTATCTCTCTCTCTCTATTTTTCATTTCAGTGGCAAAAGTGACACTTAGAACAGGCGGAGAAAAAGCTAGAATAAATCATTCCAAACGACTATAAAAAAATAAAAATTAAAGCTTAAAGCGGGACGGAAGATGATTACTTGAGGTGTTGTTTTGATATTTTTTGTGTAAAAAATGACCTAATTAAAATAAAGGTGAAAAACACACCGGAAGATGTTCAATATGAAACGGCAAACGATGAAAACTAAATTGAAGCGCGACAACGCAACAATGCTGGAGACAGAGCCAACAACAATGACTGGTGATGTATTATCAACAACAACAACAACAATAGCAACAATGACTGGCAGCAACATTTGCGTGTTGTGCCGGCAAGATATGTTGCTAGATACATGTTGCTGCAGGCAAGCAGTTGACATGAACAGGTAAGCAACATTTCACACTGCTTGCAAACTGGGTTGTCGCAAGCAGTGTAAGTAATGACACAAACCGGAAATAGTTGTAGTTTAACAATGTTTTCCACCTTTTTTATAAAATTTTAAAAAAACTGCAATTTAATGCTATTTTTCCAGTGAACGTTGGACACTTTTTCCACACACAAGCACCTCCAAATTGGAATCAACAACCGGCAAAACGAGTCAAATACGAAGTAACGGCCATCGCACCAGCGATAACGCCGATGAAGACGCTGCGAAAAACAATCGTCGACATCGCGACTACTTTAATATCTACAACAATTGTCACAATATATTGCGGACGCTGCAATCGTTATTGTTGTTGATGTTAGATTGCGGCATTTTCAACAAGCGACGCCGACGACAAGAGCACACAACTGGGAAGCCGACAAATCAACAAGATAAATATGTAAATTATACAAAATTCCTATTGCTGTTAAACACCGCACTGGCAGCAGCAGCAGCAGCAACGACAACAACAAGACTGAGTTTAAGCCGTAACAATTACAACAAACAACAACAACAACATAATCAGCTGAAACCACATCAAACTCAACGCAGAGTTGAAGATCAAACGGAAAAGCCACACTGTAAAAACCATAAAAACTACCATCCATGGAATCGAAGTCTGATTTGGATATTATTAAGCCTCAGTTTACTGGCCAATCATGCCACAGCCACCGCCATTGTGGGGCAATCGATGCAGCAACAAAGAAAGTTGCTACCCCAACAACTTCACCACAATAACAACAACAACAACGATTTATCCGATAAGTTGGAAAAGTTTGTGGAATATACGAGATTGCGACGAGAGGTCAGCCAAACGAATGATATCGTTCGATTGTCACGCAATGAAACAAGTGAGTATGAATAAAAACAAAAAGGTTCTTGGCTTTAGTTTCGCAATGTCACCTTACCTGTAATTATTTGGCCTGTCAATGTTAACAGTAACACTTCCAGTTGGGGTTAATAGAAACGAAGAGTCATCGGTTAGCAGAAGCTAAAAAGAAAATCGGGTTTCTCATCAGCTGTAATTTAATTAAACGCAAAAGAATAACAGAGGGCTTTTAAAGAACGGATTAAGTGGCAAAGCTTAAGAACAAAAATAATAAACAAATATTACTAATGCCTTTTTTTTTACTTTAGTTTTCTTTTTAAAATCATTTGTAATTTTATAGCTCCAGTTAATTTAAAATATCCCATTAATGCTGTAGGTGACCAATGTTCCGAGAAATTTAAACAGTGAAACGAGAAACCCAAAGTTTTTATGCTCTCTAAATGCAGAATTTGTATGGAAACAATGGGTCTATAAAGATAACTCTCTAAATCCAAAACATTGAGGAGATTTTTTGATTTTTCATATCCAGAAGTTAGAGTAGAACGAGCAATTTCTAGAAATAATACATTAAATTCAAGCACTAATTATTTTTTTTTCTCCTATTCCCTATTTTTAAAGCTTGCAGATCGATGGATATACGAAACACTCCCGCGAGCTTCTCTCAGCTGGAAAATTGCACCACCATCGAGGGCTTTCTGCTCATCACATTGATGTCGAACGTGACAATAAGTCTAAATCATTCGTTTCCCCTGCTGAAAGAGGTCACCGATTTCGTAGCTGTCTTTCGTGTGAACGGGCTGCAATCGCTGTCGCAAATATTTCCCAACCTGAATGTCATCCGGGGCAATAATCCGTTCGACGGCTACTCCTTTATTGTGTATTCGAACCCAGATTTAGTGAATTTGGGACTGCCCAATCTGCGATCGATTTCACGCGGCGGTGTGCGGATCGAGAAGAATCGGGTTCTATGCTATGTGGAAACGATAGACTGGCTGCATCTCATGGCCGAGAATGCCACCCAGTCGGAGGTGGTGTTGCAGATGAACGGCCGGGATTGCCCCAAGTGTGCGGAGGAAATTAAAGTCACAGGAGATGGCCAGGATACCACGGCGCTTAGTGTGCCAGGCCAAAGCGGCGGCTGTCGGGAGCACAGCAATCACAAACGCTACTGCTGGGACTCCAAGCATTGCCAAACGGGTGAGTGATTGACTTCATTCTTCCATTTCATCGTTTACTGAGCCTCTTCTTCTTCCCCTACACAGTTTGTCGCAAGGAGTGTCGGAACAACTGCATCGACGAGAATACATGCTGTAACAAGGCCTGTTTGGGTTGCACCCTCGACAGCAATGGGACCGAAAGATGCATTAGCTGCCGCTTCTTGTCGATCAACAACACCAACTGCGTGGACATCTGTCCGCCGGGCTTGTATCAGGTGAGATTGGAGGCCAATAAATCCAATAGTTCAATAACTAATTCAAATCTTCTGCAGTACGACAAGCGGTGTATTACGGCGGAAGAGTGCATCCAAATTGGTACTCGGTTCGACAGTGGAGACAAGCCCCTGGCCCCCTTTGCCGGCCAGTGCACAACGCGCTGCCCGACGGGTTACTCGATAGAAAACCACAAGTGTATCAAGTGCAAGGATGGCAAGTGCGAGCGGGTGTGCCAAGCGGGGATTATCGAGAGCTTGGACAGGGCCAAGGCATACGAGGGCTGCACTGTAATCGGAGGAAATTCAACGCAACCCATGGTTATAAGCATTAAGCGTGAAGGCGATGGTGAGTAACAAATTAGTAATTTTTTTTCTTATAGAAAAATTTAAACCTATTGTACTCTTCAGCCCACGTAATGGACACTTTGGAGCTATATTTGGGTCAGATTCGCACCATAAAAACCTCTCTAAAGGTGCACCTGACTTTTGGCCTGACCTCTCTGCGTTTTTTTAAATCGCTGACGGAAATTGTCGGTGATCCACCAATGGATAAGAATCAATATGCTTTGTATGTGCTGGAGAATAACGATTTGGAGGAAATATGGGGGCCCAACCAGACGGTGTACATCAGGAATGGAGGGGTCTTCTTTCACTTCAATCAAAAGCTGTGCGTATCCACGATCAACAAGCTGCTGCCCATGCTGGCCTCCAAGCCGCAGTCCTTTAACAATAGCGAGGTGGCTACCGATTCCAATGGAAGTCGTGGTTCATGTGAGTTATTTTTCACACTCTCCCTGATCATGGAAAAATAATAATTCAAATTTGCTATCCCATTTCCCGCAGGCGGTACTCTGCCCCTAAACGTTTCAGTAACATCTGTGAGCGCTATAATGGCCATCTTGTCGGTGGACACTTCGATGGTGGCGGAGGGCGAACCAACGGGGCCAAGCAATGCCACAATTATTTTCAAGGATCCTCGCGCCTTTATCGGCTACGAGTTCTTCTACATGAAAGATCCATACGGTAATGCGACCAAAAGCAACGAGCAGCTCTGCGACAATCCCTGGACATTTGTGTCAGCCGACACAAAGGGAATTACCAGCTTTATGAATCTGCAACCGTACACGCAGTATGCTTACTATGTACGCACCAAGGCCATTTTTTCGGAGCTGACAAACGCTCAAAGTGAGGTCCAGCATTTTATGACGAAGCCGGCACAGCCGTCACAGGTGTCCAAGGTTAAGCTCACCTCCATTTCGGACTCGAAAATTGTGAGTAAACCAAAGAGTTTATACTCCTTACAAGTATAATAATAATGTGAACCAAATCCACTTCCTACGCCTTACAGTACGTCACTTGGGATTATCCAATGAGTCCGCACGGAAAGCTGACGCACTTCCAGGTCGTAGCGGAACGGAATGAACAGCATACCAATAATCCAAAGGATATGACCTTAGAGCACCAATATTGCGAGGATCGTAAGTTATAGCTTTTAGTATTTCGGTTTGTTGGGAAATTTCATTATGCAAATTAAAATTTTTGCAGCTATTAAAAAGGCAGAAGACATCGACACTGAGATCGAAACACCGAAGCCGGATATGAAGCCAGATCCATTGGCCGGTGACTGCAAATGCGATGCCACGGGTGTGCAGAAGAACACCCCAGAGGTTTACAGCGATCGGAGAATCCAATCGTTCATTGAGTTTGAAAATACCCTGCAGAATTTTATCTATGTTCCGCGAAAGGAACTTCTCGGCGGCGACAAAAGCAAGTCGGGATCACAGGGTAAGGGAGCTCCGCGAGTTAATAGGCCAGCAAGCGGTGCCGCCTTTGATTCCAATGCGATTGGAAATCAGCCCTCCCGTCAACGACGCCAAGCCGTCGATTTGGAACCCGACTTGGACGAGCGTTTTGGCAGTGTGTTGCTGCGTCATGTGCGCTCCACCACGGACTCGAAGGATAAGGCCGTAAACCTAGCCAAAACGGCGAATGTGACGCCCAACGCTGAAATGATAGTAAACCTTACCGATAAGTTTGTGATTGTGCCGATCAATCAGACGTCTTACACCTTTGAAAATCTACACCACTTCACTCGGTACACCATCTACATAAGTGTCTGCAGAGAGATAATCGCAAATGATAAGGAGCACCCCTGCAGCAATAACTCCACAAACTATAAAGTAACTAAGAAAAGGGGTAAGTTCAGTTATTGTGGTTATTTTGTGGGTAATTACTAAACAAATATTCACTCTTACAGAGGACGTTGATTTGGCTCGAAACTTGACCTTGGCCTTGGAAGTTGGAAACAATACGCGGGCCGCCGTGCGAGCCTTTTGGCTGCCACCGCTCGATCCCAATGGCGAAATTGTCACCTACACGCTGGAATATGAAGTGCAGAAACCGGAAAAGGTGGTGGACACCAAGTGCATCCCGGTGGCCAATTATAGCGTCACCGAGGGATATACCCTCAAAGGCCTTACCGAGGGTGAATATCGTATCCGGGTGCGGGCAAATTCATTGGCAGGATATGGAGTCTACACGGAGTACGTCTCCATTATTGTACCGGTGAGTTGGGAATTTAATTATAGACTTTAAAGGATGCTAAAGCAGCTCCATTTCCTCTTTTTAGCCTCCGCAGAGCTATTACACCGCCATCGCCATCATTTCGGGCATTCTCGCTGTCATGGTCTTCGCCTTCCTCGTCGGCTACATTCGCTATTTGCAAAAGAAACGTCGACCAAATGATCTGCACATGAACACGGAGGTGAATCCCTTCTATGCCAGCATGCAGTACATACCCGATGACTGGGAGGTGCTCAGGGAGAACATTATACAGCTGACGCCTCTCGGCCAGGGATCCTTCGGCATGGTTTACGAGGGCATCCTCAAGTCGTTCACCAACGGCGTCGCGGATCGCACGTGTGCCCTCAAAACGGTCAACGAGAATGCCACAGATCGCGAACGCACCAATTTCTTGAGCGAGGCCAGCGTAATGAAGGAGTTTGACACGCACCATGTGGTGCGATTACTGGGCGTCTGCTCGCGCGGCCAGCCCGCCCTGGTGGTCATGGAGCTGATGAAAAAGGGCGATCTGAAGTCATATCTGCGCGCCCATCGTCCGGAGGAGCGGGATGAGGCCATGATAACATATCTTAACCGGATTGGGGTGACGGGCAACGTGCAGCCGCCGACCTATAGCCGGATCTATCAGATGGCCATTGAGATTGCCGATGGCATGGCCTATCTGTCCGCCAAGAAGTTCGTGCATCGCGATCTGGCAGCCCGCAACTGCATGGTTGCTGAGGATTTGACCGTGAAGATCGGGGACTTTGGCATGACGCGTGATGTTTATGAGACGGATTACTACCGCAAGGGGACAAAGGGCCTGTTGCCCGTTCGCTGGATGTCGCCGGAGAGCTTGCGCGACGGCGTCTACTCCAGTCACAGTGATGTGTTCAGCTTTGGTGTCGTTCTCTGGGAGATGGCCACGTTGGCGGCGCAACCATATCAGGGATTTTCCAACGAGCAAGTCCTGCGCTTCGTCATCGAAGGCGGCGTGATGGAGAGGCCAGAGAACTGCCCGGAACTGCTTCATCGGCTAATGCAACGCTGCTGGCATCACCGGCCCTCGGCCAGGCCCAGTTTCCTGGAAATAATAGCATATCTGGAACCAAACTGTCCCGAGTCGGACTTCAAGAAGGTCTCCTTCTATTACTCGGAAAGCGGGCAGACGCATCGCGAGAAGGAGCGAAAAGAGCGCAGCCAACTGGACGGCTTTGCAGCGGTGCCATTGGACCAGGACCAGCAGGAGGCGGAACAGAATGAGGATGCGACCACACCATTGCGCATGGGCGACTATCAGACCTACAAGCAGAACTCCTCCCTGGATCAGCAGGCAGAGAGTCCCATTGCCCTGGTCGTGGATGACCATCAGGGGACGCATTCGCCGTTCAGCATACAGTCGGGATTCATAGCCAGCAGTACGCCGGATAATCAAGCGGTGATGGTGCCTGGATTCCCGAATCTTCCCGCCTCGCAGAACGATGACGCAGAGGCGCCTTATGTGCTACCGGATGCGGACAATAACGAACGGGGCTATGAGGTCTATGATCCAAGTCCCAATTTCGCCGACTTGCCAACGAGCCGAAGTGGCAGCGGCGGCGGAGGTGGAAGACTGAGTGGAGAGCAGCATTTGCTGCCGAAGAAAACCGGAAGACAGCCGGTCATCATGAGCAGCTCCATGCCAGACGATGTGATTGGAGGTGGCGGTGGTGGATCGTCGTCCCTGCAGCCCTCAACCGCATCGGCGGCCAGCTCCAATGCTAGCTCCCACACCGGAGGACGCTATCCCAGTCTCAAGCGAGTGGTGGCGGATACGCTGCGGAATCGGGCCAACATGTTCAATCGCCATCTGTTCAATCATCACAAGCGCACGGGGAGCAATGCCAGCCACAAGAGCAACGCCTCGAATGCGCCCAGCACCAGCACGAGCAACTCCAACCTGACCAGCCATCCGGTGGCCATGGGCAACCTGGGAACGATCGAGAGCGGCGGCAGTGGCTCAGCGGGCAGTTACACGGGGACGCCGCGGTTCTATACGCCGACGGCGGTCACACCGATAGCCATCAGCGACAATCCCAACTACCGTCTGCTGGACGAATCGATGGGCAGCGACGGGCAGGCCACCATTCTGACCACGAGCAGTCCCAATCCAAACTACGAGATGATGCACCCGCCGCCAAAGTCGCAGCCACTCAGTCATCGTGGTGGGGTCACCGCCGACAATCCCAACTATGTGGCCATGAACGAGCCAACGCCGCCTGTCCAGATGGCGGGTGTGACCATCAGTCACAATCCGAACTATCAGCCCATGATGGCGCCCATAAATGCCACCCAGAGCAGCTCCTCGGACGAGAACGAAGAGGAGGAGGAGGCGGACGAGGAGGAGGACGAGGATGACGACGTGGATGATGAGCATGTGGAGCACATTAAGATGGAGCGAATGCCATTAAGTCGGCCCAGGCAGAAGTCGGCACCGCCAAGTCGCAGTCGCAGTGTCAGCCAGACGAGAAAGAAGTCGCCCACGAATTCAAACTCTGGTCTGGGTGCATCAGCGACAACGGCCGGCAACATGTCCAATCTGCTCAAGGAGAGCTGGCTGCGACCGGCGAGTGGGGCAACGCGGCCGCCGCCACCGAATGGCTTCATCGGCAGGGAGGCGTAATAGTAGGAGGAGCTCCTAAAGGCTTCTCTCTACTTGGGTAAAGTGTAGAGGTGTAAATAGAGGAGGAGGAGATGGATTGGGTCGCTAGGACTATAGAGTAGCAATCTTGACTTGGACTCTAAGCCATGTCTGCAAACTAGGGGTGTGGGCTAAGAGTTAATCTTTGGATGAATTTAGAGGCAAAGGCAAGACTGGAGAGTGAGCATGTTCTTCCATCTTTTAACATGGCAAAATTATTTTTTATATTGCTTCTTCCTCTAAAATTTTCCAAAAGACGACTACCTTACCTACCACCCTGTACATGTTTATTAATACCCATTAGTTTTTCGATTAAGCCTATTTATGTTTACGTATTTCGTTTAGTATTTACGCTACAGTTCTTTTTTTTTCGTAGTTGTGTTTGTTTATATATTAATAAACTGCCGCAATAGAAAAATCAGAGACAGAGAGAGAAAAAGAGAAGCAGAAACCGATAGTTAAAGCAGAAGAAAACAAACAAAACAGAAGATGAAGTCCTACATGCAAATAACAAAAAGTACAAAAGCCAACAACCAACCAACCTAAGTACCGATTAAAGTAGACATACAAATTTCTACCAATTATGAAACTTACATAACTCATAACAACTACGTACATACATGCATATATTAATTACGATAATTTTTTTTTTATTAGTACCTACCAAACAACCACAGAACTACAGAGACACACACGCAAGCAATACAGAAATACAAAACAACAACTGTCTTCATAAACTACGTTTTTAGCTAGCAATAATACACATAATTATTATCCTTTTATGAACGTAAGCGGAGAATTTGATAGTTGCATGGGTTTACTTTACAGTTTACAGTTTCTCTTATAGTTTTCACCTCCTTTTTGTGTATGCTTAATTGTAATATTTATTTGTACATAAGGCGAATCAAGTGGTTTAACGAATGGAACTCTTGTTCAATTTTTAACCCTCTTCTTTTTTTTCTAAATTAATTTTCGTTGAAGCCAAGCTTCGAGAGGAGATAATATATATTATATGAAAAGGAAAAAGTAAAACCATAATGTAATTCAAACTGAGAGCTTAAGTAACTGATGCATCATAACAACACTGTATACAATCTGCTGTCGTTTATATGATATATATATACAACCAGTTATATATGGGAAGCAAAAGCATTTTATGTACTAAAACTATAGACATGAAAGCAGAACTACAGAAACGAAACGAAAGTAAAACTCCATAGCAAATAACTTTATTCTGCCATACGCCATTATAACTCAAATACGAACAAGAAACTGGACCGATTTTCGTTTTCCTTACCACATGTACACATATGTTTAATTAGCCATAGCAAAAACAATAGACAAAACGATGCATATACCATATACCATATACCAATATACCGCATATATATTTACACATTTACACATACGTAATTAAGAACTGACCGTGATATGTTTGCTGAGTGTACTATCCTGAACAGTTCATCCAGAGTCACCCCACATTCTCTTCGGAAATCGGACCCAAAATTTAGCAACATTATAAAACAAACTAAAACAAACAACCAGACAGACAGACAACAACTAAAGCAAATGGAATTTTTAAACGAAAAACAACAACAACAACAAAAGTATTCGATATTTGCCTTCGCTCTTTATATTATAAAATATATATATTTAACTATATAGATCATATATACGTATGACAAAAGCATAGAGAAAAGTAACGAAAAGAAAAGCAGAAACGAAAAACCACACGCATGTGCAACAACGTTCATTTGTTTTTATTTTATACACACATTAGATGCAAAGCAGAAACAAGGAAACTAAATATTTAAATGAATTATACAAAATACTTAGATCGTAAACACGCATGTAAGTGGGAGGGAGGCAGAGAATAAGTTGAATTAATTTAAACTAAAAGAGAAGCAAGCAAAGAGAAGGAGAACTAGGGCTAATTATATAAACAAAACTGGGAAGCAAGCGATATTTACACTGAAAACTGAAGTAAAAATAAAACAAAAAAATTCAAAACAAAAAAAGAAACAAAAACAAAACGATTAAATTAATTAAACTATGTAATACGCTATTTGCATAACAAAACAATAGATATTCTACACACACACACGCATACATACATTACCCATACACACACACACACACACACACACACTAAAAAGACTGAAATATATAGTTCCTTTTGTTTTTATGTACATACAAAATGAGAAGAAAAAAAAAAGAAATTCTAACGAAAATTGTAAACTTAAAAAAAAGCGATTGAAGAGCAGAAAAGAACGTAAAAACAATTAATGGAATTATACATTAAAAAACGTTAAATTAAAATCAAATAAAACAAAGAAGCAGCAGCAGAAGCAGCCTACACCTATGTAACATTTATATTTAGTAGTCGAATTAACTAAATTTTGTAACATAAAAGTGGAAATGTGACAACGCCAAATATCAACTTCTTATATAGCGATATATATTCAGGATTATTTGGCTGTGGGTCGAGTCCGCTCCTCGCTGCCGAAATGTATATATAAAGTACATGCGAACCTATATAATAATTGAATATAAACAGTACCATTTAAACTAATTATTGTAAACTATAAATACCTACATATAACAACTGTAAACAGTACAGAAAATGAAAAAAAAAAACAAAACAAAAAACGAAAGCTTCAATATTTTTTATTTTTTTCTAATTAAAGCTAATTGTAAAAATATGCTAAGTTAATTGTTTCCTGTTTATTTAAGCGAAAACCAACAAAAAATATATATAATAAAATGGAAATTCAAATAAAAAGACTTGATGAAAATACCTTGAACTTTAATTTAACAAGAAAGGAAGCTAACTTCGGCAAGTCGAAGCTTAAATACCCTAGCAGTAAGTGAGTATATAAAACGTTTTATATTTAATGATTTTGGCTAGTTTCAGCAATATTTTCCTTTTGAAATTCACGTACTTTAAGTAATTTTAATTTTTTTAAAAGGTGTGTTGAGTAGGAGAACGTAAGAATATATTTTCAAGGGATTTCGACGGACGGACTAAAATATCGACAAAAAATTCAATGAAAATAAAATATATTGTGTTAAACAAATTATAAAAGATGAAAATCTCACATGACCAATTAAAAAAGGTATTAGTATTTGCTAACCCAACCTAACCAGAACAGATGTGTGGAAAAGGGGGACCACTCAGAAACTATCGGCCATCATCACGCCGAACTGACTAATAATCTAATTAGACTCCAGAGCGATGACTTTCCGCTGTCAAAAGATGAATGCGTGTAATTCCAGAGCCCTACAGAGGAAACTACTTGAGATGCGGGAGGGATGGCGACACCGCGGCGTCAAGATGTCAAAGGGAAAGGTAATAAATTGCTGTCAGTCAGCTCCAACTCCCACTCCTTCTCCAGCTCCAGCTCCAAGTGTCCGACTCCTCGGCAGCTGGTGGAATTAGGCCTGCGGCACTTTCAATTTCCGCAGCGGCATTTTTCAATGTGAGCGGGGAATTCCTTGGAGAGCGCCTGACGACATGCGCACTCTCGGTTTTGTCTCGAAATGTAATTAGTTGGATACTTCATTAACCACAGTCGACAATCAACAAATGAGTAATTAACTTGCGCCTTGGATACTCATTCAGTCACTCACTCAGTCACTCGGCTACTCGCCGCCATCGTGTGCAGTTAATATTTCATAATTGAGCAATTTATTTTCGCCTCTTTGACAGGATCAAAGCCGAGGCCGACACCCAAGCGCCACATGCAAATTTAATGCTCGGTTAGTTGCCGGTGCGATGGCTTTGTGTGTGGTTCGGGAAAAGCAAAGAACTAGCTTTGATCTGTTTCTGGAGGGAAATTTGCATTGCCTTTATGGCCTTTATGGTCTATATAACACTTTTGAAAGTGTCATAGCTACCTCAGGTCCTTTGGTAACATTTTTGTGGGCCTTATGACACGATTTAGCATGTTGTAAGTGAGTATAACACATTGAAAACGGAAGTTGTTATGCTTTCAAAAGTGTTATAATGCATGTGTGCATTATGACTGTAATAAGTCTAATTAGGTCTATTAATATTAATAATTTTAATATTGCTAACGCTAAATATGAATTAATAAATATTATGTGAGAGGATCATGTTTAAAGCTCTTTATTTATGTTCTCTGTAGGCGGAAGTGACAGGGGTAGTGTGGCCGTTTTTTTTATTATAGTCTGCAGTCACACATTACATATAGTGTTATACAATGTTTGCTGTATTTTCAGTGAAAAGTTTTCACAATTATTATAATATAAAGGACCATCGTTCATCAGTAGGTAATTACTATGCTGTCACTGGAAAAACAAACACACGTTGCCGAAGTTATACCCTATATTTGGGGCCTAAAAGAAAACTCGTTCTATTTTTTGTACCTAAACCATTAGTAAGAAATGTACGGTCCTGGGGTAAAAGTTGGCTACTGGCAGGAAACTGCTCTGGCAGAGGAGGTGAGCACCCTGAGAAGAACACAGTGTAAATAAGAACAAAATAAAATGTATAAAATTACTATCCCCCGGTTAGATGCGCGTGAAGGACATGAAGCAGGGTGGAAACACCTTGCTGGACACTACCCGCGCCGCCTATGAACGCTTCTATCAGGACACCATGCTGGGACCCCCGCGGGAGGTGGTGGCTTTCGGGGTAACCGTTCAGGTGCGACCCGTCAAGATCAGCATTTGTCGCCAGCAGCTCATGGATCAGAATCTGGCCCTTTCGGTGATCATCACCCAGGAGGGAATGATCCGCAAGTTAACCACCATCAATGAGATGTGCGACATGACGGTGGCGCCCTCGCCAAGACCCACGCTGCGCAGCAGCTTCCGTATTGTCAGCCCGGACGATGAGGATCGCTCTGGCCAGTGTCTGGGCTACGGGGAGAAGTTCCGCCTCCAGGCCCTGGATCCGGTCGATGAGCCCATGTACTTGTACAGTGGACCCAAGCGGCTGAATCTGTCGTTGCCGGTGAACACGGCTCGGTATACAACCAATCATGGCGAGCTAACGCTGCCCCTGGGTGTGGTCTCTAGTAAGGTTTGTTCTTGAATCAGGTTCAAGCCAATTAATAAGTATATTGCTAATCAAATTGTTAATTTATTGCTAATTAATTCTGTATTAATTTAGAATTGCGGTCCTAATGGTCGTGTGCCCATTTCCCACACCCACTTCTATTGTGCCCATCAAAATCCTGATCTGCGTTACGAAAGCGAGGGCAAAACGATTCCTGTAAGTTAGAAAAAATATATGAACAATGTTCTGAAATAAGATTTTGGTCAGTGATAAGTAGTAATTATTTAATTTTCTTTTGTTTGTATAAGAATCACGGCTAAGTAAGCATTATCATTAATGCTTAGATTGTCCTAGTAGGCTAAGCTATTATTATTCCAGTTAGAAGTTTGCAATGAAGGAAAGGAGTCATTTCTGATCTTTTAAAGTATATTTCTCCTTTATCAGTATAAGAAGTTACTTGATTTCTTGGTTTTCTATACTAATTAACTGAATTTCCACAACACCTATTTATAAATTATTAATCTTCCAGGTAAATGAGCCCGTAATCATTGTTCACTCAGTGACTAACCAAAATCTGGCAGTGGAACACGTGCAGGCGGACACTCCTTTTGGTCCGGAGCTCCAAGTTTCTGTGCAGACGTACAAGAACGTCTACAAGCGGGAGACCTGGAAGAACCTGTGGAAGTTTAGTTTTTAATGTCGACTCCCTTCCATATTTCATACACTTTATGTTGAGTTTAGCAGTCGGTACCTGTTGCGGCATCCGAAATAACGCTACCAAATGAGCTGTTGCGAGTTCGTCTGTTTGTAAAGCATGTCAAAATAAAAGACCCATTCCCTAGATGTCGTAAATTCCGTTTTGATTGCCCAGCAATGCCAAGAATCTGTGGCGGATATTTATGCCTAGGCGGCAGCGGTGGCAGTGGCTCCCCCCCATAGGACTTCCAGGCGGTCACCGAGGCGTGTGAGTGATTTGTGGCGGGGGCAACGCTGGGGGATATGTCACAAGTTGCGCCACTTTATGCTTGTGATAAATTAATTAAAATTAGACAATAACTACGACGGGAAGCCGGCTAATGAGCTAGAGACGATCGACAAGGGCAGCGTCTGCAGGCTGTCGCCCAGCGGCAAGCAGATCTTGTAGAACATGTCAGCGCAACAAATTTCAATTAGTTCACGCTTCACTTATTCGACGGCAGCAGAGCAGTCATAAAAAGAAAGTGCCGCCCCCAGACGGGGCTGCCAATGGGAACGAGTGCTATATGCTACACATGCACAGCGAGAAATTATGCTTACTTATTATTTTGCTCAAAATTATGGGATATCTTGTTGTGACCTATGTGAATATGTCATTTATTTCATTTATTACTACTAGCTAAATTGAAGGGGCTTACCTGAATGTGACCAACGCTGCATTTGAAGCACCGTTTTCTAAACCTGGTCACTCTTTGCATATAAACAATATCAATTGGGCGTAAGGGCATTATAACTTAACCTCAATCGAGGAACAAAATATACAAAAGCAGACATCTTCGTCAAGAATTTAACATATCCTTTGTAAGATCCAAGAAAATATAAAATTAGAAGCTTGCACGGTATTAGTTTTAGTCTTAGGTATCTCGCAGTCGAGCCCTTTGGACAGCAGCATTCTTTATTTCATATATGTATATACATTTTTGAAACCTATAACTTATCTGCATATGTAATTATGCAATTTTTCCAAGTGCACCATAATTAATTCGAACAACTAAATTCGGCTGTAAAACGCAGTTTGTGACTTTAATTGGGCGCACGATCGCCGCCCAAGGAACTTTAG
>VNJV01018349.1:0-65304 GCA_008042635.1 Drosophila nikananu | reverse complement strand
GACTAGTGTAATAAATATAAGTTTTAAACTTGTCGCACTAGGAATAAATAAATAAATAAATAAATTGACAATTGACTTATATAAAAATATAGTGAGTACTTAGTTGTGCAAATTCACGGAAAATGCCGGATTACAAAACAAATTATTGATAAAAGGATTGAAGGGCAAAACAATGTATTAAAAAATACTTAAGAAGCAATGGCAATTTGCACGCCTTGTCTTAGATAAGGAAACCATGCGATTTGTTTTCCTAGGTTGACTCAGAAGTGAAAAAACGACGGATTGTTCTATTGGTGACACAACATTGCTCTATTAACTCGGTGGACCACTTAAATGGTCACGCTATGCAGTGAGTGCACCAACATCGCACTAAATGTTTCTTAAGTTTAAAATCATATCATATTTTCTATTCAATTTAGCTATTTTTGCCTATTTTTGTGGGCCTGGCCGGCTATAAACGGCGACCGATAAATGGCAACACTGTTCAGCTGAGTCGGCTCGGTGGCGCTCGGCTGAGCGCAATTCACATGAAATAACATCGCTCATTCGCTCTCGAATCATGTTAACATGAGTGTTTCGGAGATTATTAGTGATGATAGGAATATCCACTCGTGACGAAGAATTAAAAAAAGCCAAATATGACGGGGAAAAAGCGGAAATGACATCACTGAACAACAGCGAATATCGTCGAAAAACATCGGAAAACTGTGAAATTCGCGGCATTCGTGAAAAAAAAGTTCGCAGCGCCAGACGTTTGTGTTCAATGTAAGTAGTATTTTTCGGAACTGCCAGTGACGTAAATATTACCTTGGTTAGTTATTGATTAGCCCGTTTTCAGGAAGATAAAGGCAGGTCATTTCCGTTGCATAATTTCTAGGCGCGCGATACGCTGTAAAAATACACTATTCTTGCAAATAAATATTTTTTAGGGGATGATTCAGGTTACATAAACGTGTCCTTGTGTGTGTGTATATATAAGAGTGTGAAGTATATATGCGACGTTGTTAAGCTGCTTGTTTTTAGGATTTCCAAGTGAAAAAGTTAGCAGTGAATTATTAAAATTAAAAATAGCATCGCTCGAATCACCAAAGTCACATTGCCATTGAAAAAAAGCCCAAAGAGCGTCGATTACATGAGCGCAAAGAGAGTGCGATCGGCGACTATCTCGCTCGCTCCGCAGTGGCGAAAATATCACTTCTTGGAATTTTTTGTTTTCTCAAGCTGGAGTTTCAAAGTCCGCCACGTGGTTGCTAAGCAGGTTTTGGCTTCCGCTGCGTCCCCATTTTTTAAGTGGCAATATAGGGGTTTTTACCTTTCTAAGGAGTCTGCTTATGTAACAACGGCAACTCAGATGTTGGCCTATTTTTCGCTCATCTCGCTGCCTCTCCCACTCTCTCCTCTCTCTTTCACCCTCACATACATATTCACGCCTCTGGCCTGCACTTTCTATATGGGGGAAAAGTGGTTTCCCTCTCTCTCGCACGGAAAATTCTTCTCAAGGCCAAATCAGATGTTGACATTGTTGTTGCAGTCGCCCACTGTCTGTGAATGTGTGCGTGTAGGTGACTTACTCATTGCAACGGCACTACACAGTTTTTTTCCTCTCGCTCTCAAGTTCACATAGCTGCATGCAACTGATTAGCCGCCAATTAAAGCAAGTTGGCCGTAACATAGACCCTGGAGCTAAGGCTATTATATAAACGGTTTTCAGTTAACGTTTTTCCTCCACTTTATGTTTCCTGGCGAAGTTTTTGCGCCTGTTGCTGAGCGGTTCGTTCTGACGCAATTGTTGTTTCACTCAGCGAAAATCAGACGTTCGAACTGCTAGCGTGTGTGGGAGACGGAGCGGGAGGGCAACAACATGTGACCAGACAGCAAGCTTTTTTCGCGATTGTGTGTATGTGTTTGATGACGTTGCCCTCCACACGCGTGAGTAAAGCGTGTGCTTGTGGGGCTGGGGGAGGCAGATTGGGATGCAGAGCCGTTAGATAATAAAAATCATTTTAAATGTGCGACAAAAAAGGTCTTATCAGGCCATCAGCCGACTAATGCACTAAGTGTGCGCGATGCTAATAATTTCGTTTCCGCAGAGCGCTTATCACTTGTTTACATAACGGGGCAAGGGGACAAATATTTTTTCACGGCCTCTTTTACACACAAAGAAAAAGTGAATCCAAATTGAGAATGTATTATTTTGTTTTGTCTACATTATTAGAACACTTATTGAATTAGTTTTTAAATTGTATTATTTTTTATATACTAGGGCATTATTTTTAAATAAATAAATTATTTTACTAACATTTGAAATAAAGAAATGTTATACATTTTATCATTTGGCAAATATTTTCTTCTAGTGTAAAAAATAATAACAGAAACTAGATGCAATCTATTTTAAACTCTATCAGAATGATAACAAACCTAAATAATAATAAATGATAAAAAATATAATAATTGGACTTTGAAGCAGAATTTTGAGGAAAAAGCTATTGGAAAAAGAACCATAAAATGTCTGTCTGTTGTCTAGACTTTTTAATGACTAAGATTAGTTATAGTTGGTTGTATAACTAAAATCATTATAATATATGCATATACTTTCAAGATTCTAATTTTCCATTTCTCTTCTCTTCCCCACAGTCGAGTCCGTGTTAACACATTAAAAACCACATAATCCATAATGGGCGTTCCTGCTGGTGATGTTGAGAAGGGCAAGAAGCTGTTCGTGCAGCGTTGCGCCCAGTGCCACACCGTGGAGGCTGGCGGCAAGCACAAGGTGGGTCCCAACCTACATGGCTTGATCGGACGCAAGACCGGTCAGGCGCCCGGATTCGCGTACACGGACGCCAACAAGGCCAAGGGCATCACCTGGAACGAGGATACCCTCTTCGAATACCTGGAGAACCCCAAGAAGTACATCCCCGGCACCAAGATGATCTTCGCCGGTCTGAAGAAGCCCAACGAGCGCGGTGATCTGATTGCCTACCTGAAGTCTGCCACCAAGTAAGGTGCAGCCACCGCACCGTATTATTGTGTTCAGTCACAATCCGGCAAACAATAATAACAGCAGCAGAAGCAACAACTACAAATCAACAAAGTACAGACCTAAAAACTACAATTATGTTAATTATAAAGTTTAAATAGGACAATTTATTATTTAATTTAAATAAAAAGTGGAATATTTAATTTAAACCCGATATGAGAATTGTGACCTCCACAAAGTAAAAAGTTAAATAATAACAAAAAACGACAAAAAATGATGGCTAATGAATGTATTTTTTATTGCATTTTAAAGGGGGGTATAATGAAGAGAAAATCAAATAAATTAATTAGGCAATGTTGCTTGTCTAAAGAGAACTGTGATCGCCTCCTCTTAGATTTAAATTTAATCAGCTTCCATTTAAGGGAACCCACCACATCTCTTAGTCGTGCATAGGTATTCCCTTATCGCAAAGAGAAAGAATTATGAACGTGAAAAAATATTTCTCTGATAACATTTCATTGAAAAGCGTAAGAGTAGGTCATGTACTACTATAAAGAGCGATAGCCAACTTGCTTGAATACAATAATAGTCGAATCGCATACATTACGTCACGATAAGATAGCTCTTCCGAGAGAGGCGGACTAGCGAGAGTATTACTCTCTTAAGTCTACATTAACTATTAGTCCGACAAAAATGATACACTTGAATTTTGTGAATACTTTTTGGCTAATTTTTGTATATTTTCTTTTACACTCGCAAACCTTTATCGTACACTTTAATAACAATTTTATTATGCAATACATATTTTTCATTTGATTTATATGCTTACTTCATTTAGATTTTAATAAAAGAAATACTTGATAGGTTTATACAATATATTTTTCGTTTTGCTTAGTTTGGTTTTCGGTTTTTAGTTGTGGGTGCGCTGACGCTATTATAATACATTAAAAGTGCATATCATCTGAATAGACAAACTCTGTACAGCGCGCACACATAAATTAAGAACACAAAAAATAATAACAACAATATATAAACAATCGAACTGAATGGAACAATCTGTATTTGCTCTGCCACTCACAACTGTGAATGACTTTTTTTTTTTTGGAATGCCAACAAAAATCGAATTGTTCTCTCAATACGTTCTATATGGGGCAGAGGGCGTAAGGGGACGATGGACTAACAAGAACTTAGTTTAAACGGGGAACAAACATGCGCTTAAGGGTAGCAAGAACAAACATCATGTTAAGTGGAGGGTGGAGAAGTGGCTGAATCGGAGATAGTAGTATGTTGTGTAGATCCCTCTCCACGACTCTTATTGTTTCGTTAAGGTCTCAGGCTGGCGGCCTGGCTAAAATATTTGCTGTGTGCCTGTGCCTGTGTGCATGGATGACTGACTGACTGATTCATTGGACCGCTTAGGCCTTGCCAGCGATGGGGGCGGCACCTTGCTTCTGGTTCTCGTTCTCCTTCTCCAGCTGCTTGCCCAGATATTCCCTGATGAAAGTAAAGAACGCACATTGAATACACAATACAGAATTTTGATAATGATCTTGATCAACTATGAGTCACAGCGAATGAAATGCTGGGTCACTGCACCTGCATGCGTATATGGAAGGAAGGAAGGATGATGCGAGAACTATTCAATAACCATACTAACCAGTTGTGTACCATCAGCTTCTGCACAGCCAGCAGGGCCTCGTACCGCACATTGGGATCCTCATGGCCCAGATGCTGCATCACGATCTGCTTGCCACCCAGCTGCTCCAGCACACTGAGGAATAAGAGAATGTCAAATATTAAGATCTCAAAATATCTCGAGATATCACGATATACTCACTGCTTGCCACGGGGATAGTGACGCACGTACTCTCCAATGTCAAAGCAGGCGACGGAGAGGATAATTGCGTCCTTGGATGTCTCCAGCAGATGGACGAGGATTCGCAGCAGTTCGTAGTTCTTTTCGTTGAGGCGCTGGGCATTCTCACGCCAGAACTTGGCCGACTTGTGGACGGGCGACCATTCGAGACGACCGCTGCGCACCTCTGTGGCGTACTCGTCGAAGGAGCTGAGGTCCTGCACCGAATTCTGCAGCTTCTCGCTCAGGTACTCCACATCGGCGGTGATGTCCTCGTCATCGAAGCGACGCTGCTCGAGAATGGAGAGCTGCTTCAACACCTTGCACTGGACCATGGCGATGCAATGGTCCTTAGCCACCGAGGAATCCTCCGGTTTCTCGATCAGATTGCGGAAGACCGCGAGGATGATGCGCGTCACCTTCTCCTTGGCACAATCGCTGAGGATATCAGCCAGGATTGGGATGACGCTGAACTTGTTCATCTTGGCAGCCAGCAGGGGATTGAAGGTCAGCACCCACAGGCAAAAGACCAGCTGGTATTGCACCTATGAATAAGAAATCGAATTTAAATTGTACCAAACAATTTACGCATTTCAATTTCAAACTCACCTGGAAGTTGACACGCGACGAAAGGATGCGGATCAGAGTGCTGATACCGTCCACGCCCACAAAGGCGAATCGGTACTCGTCCACGCGCAGCATCATCTGAAGGCAACGGGCCACCGACTGGATGTATTCGTTGTTCTATTAAATGGTAGAAATCTTTATTAGTTTATTCCTAAATTCTTGGCCAGATCTGGACTGTTAGACTTGTTAGTTATGACGATACTCTGAGCTGGAATCTATTTTCTTGCTAGCTACAACAACGATAATAATGACTACAAGCTACGCACAAAATAGTAGAAAACATGGTGAAATATAGAGTGGAATAACATGTAAATAGAGTTGAAGATGCAACATCGACGAATCGGGTCACCTTATGCCATTTGTTTTTGAGTTTTGTGTGATCTTGGTTGATTCTTGTGTAAACTTCACCGTCACCTGGAGTTACCATTGCACCACACTTCTTGACAACATAAACTTTGCTGCATCGCTGCAGGCGGCTGTTCCTGTTGGCTTGCTTATCGTCTATTAGTCGGGTTAGTAAACAATTACGAAATAGACTACAACAAATCCACACGAACCCATGGAACACAGTCGAAAGGATAGCATTTGAAATCATTAAATTTGTAGCAATTTTAAATTTTTAAATATATTCCTCTGTAACCCTTACAAATAGCAAATTTTGATCAATATCGCTTTTGACTGAGTTCCTTTCTGTGTGACCTTTAATGTTTAATAGTTTATTCGTGTTATTGTGTGTGTTTGTTGGTGGTGGAAGTGGGGTAAGTAAATGTTTTATATTTTCGGCGAGTGGATTTCTGCGATTTGGGGGTTTTAGTTGTTGTTGGAATACCGGTATGCCGCTCTGCTGCTGTTGCTCGCCGCTACCGCCCACCTCCCGATAACGCTCATTGGCCCTCTCGGCCAGCTCGTGCTGATGCTGCAACTGGGCCAGAGTGGGACTGTATTGATGGCCATGGTGGTCTTTGTCTTTGCCATGCGGTCCATGCGTGTGCACAATGATCGTTTGTGTCCGCTTGGCCAGCTGGGCCATCTCTTGCAGATAGGCTAAGCCCTACGGGTGGGAACACAGAGGTTGTGGGTCGTGGCACGTGGTTCATTGGGAGGGCCGATCAGATCAATCCCAGTCACCGATTCGATTGAACCGATGCATAGATGGTAAATTGCATATAAATTAAAATTGTTCACAGAGGAATCAAGTGCAGCGGAACAGATAAATACGCTTTGATGGACAAGAACACAAGGTATTAAGTAACGAACTTATATTCTGGTGCATTTTGCATGACACACGACTGGCACATGACGATCGGGATGGGTGGTGAGGTCACTGAGTATATAATATTCAGGGTAATATACGATTCGAATATATGGTAAGTGACAAGTTTCTGAGTGCGCTGATATGTGGCATAATAATGTTGTAGTATCGAACTCCTCATTTGCAGAGATTTCAAGAGTTATTTCATTGGGACGAGGTCAGTTTCGTTTGGTTTTTAAACCTATACGAGGTCAGAGTGTGGTATAGTCTCTTTAAGTACATTTTTATAATCTAAACTGGCAAAACCATGCAAAAAGCTGATTATTATGTTGTTAGCTTTTTTTTTAAATATAGTTATGTAAAAGGTTTTATGTACAGAGAATAGTTAATCTATTAGTAGTTAAGGAGGTAAGAAAAGGAGGTAAAAGAAACCCTGGCAACTTAAAGAAACCAAGTAACTCGTCATGCTATAAGATTTTTGCTGATCTATGAAACATCTCACATGCGGTTATTTCCAGAATCATACAAGGAACTAACATAATGGGATTAATAAATTTAAGTTATATTGGTTCTGACGGAAATATCTCGTCTGATTTAGTTCGTAAACGATTTTAAAAAAATCCTTAACATTAGGCTTTTGAAATATGTTTTCTGAATAATACGTCTAAATAAATAAATAATATATTAAACACGCTATTGTAGATCTATCTGCGGTGGTAACTATTTACAGCTCCTGGCACATGCCTCCTCATGCTCATCTCACAGTTGAGATCATACAACACAAACATGCTTTCGGGCTGACTAATCATTGATACACTCAATTCAAACTCACATTGCTGGCCAGCTGATCCTTCAGGAACTGCAGATAGAAGTTCAGATCGGATTTCGGCATCGTCTCATGGCCCCAGCAGGCGAACTTGGCCAGAATGCGCGACGACATGTTGACGATGAAGCCATCCTGACGGTTGAGCAGGTTCAAGAACGGTCCCCAGATGCACTGCTTCAGCTTGCCGGCCGTCTCATGGAAGAGATCCACGCGGGAGCGATCCTCCTGCAGTAAGTCGTCCAGCAGCACGAGTATGTACTGGATGGTGGAGTCCTTCGACAGGTGCGAGACCAGATTCAGCAGCGTCTTGACCACCTGGCTGGAGTTCTGAGCCAAGTAACTGGCGCGCGACTTATCCAGCGCACTGATCGCCTTGAAGTCCTCCTCGCTGATCATCTGCGACTGATTGTATGAGGCCCAGTTGATGGTCCTGGTGCGGATGTCGGCGGCCTGCTGTTGCAGCACCGAAGTCGCCGCAATCATGTCTGCGGGACGGACAGATCGAGGAAAATCAGGTGATTAGCACAGCGCGAGCAGTGTAACGGGGCGGTGGGTGCTCCACTGGACAGCAGGCAGTTCGCCCCCCACACACCCATACACACTCACTTCGATTTTTCGCAGAGAGTCGGATCACGGGGACAAAACTCACCGATGTTTTCCTCGGGCAAATACAGGGCGGTAGTCATTTTGCTGGCTTTCTTACGACGGCGGTTGCTACGCAGAAACGGATGGGCGCTCGCACTCACAAATTCAAGCACAGAATTTATGAAAATCTATCAAATTTACCGAGTGTTTTTCACACGACACGAAATTCAGCTGACTTGGGTCTTGTGACTTTTTAGTAGGGTTGGATAATGTATCAAAATATCAATATCGATATTTTAAAAAATTTATATCGTTATTTTTTGCTTGCCCAAATATCGAAATTGTGATATTTTTGTTTGATAAAGGGCATTTCTGAAGTTTTTAAGGTCGGCATATTGAAAATTATTTAATATATAATATATATATGTTTTATTTTTAATAAGATTAAGTTTCTTATCAAATTCTAATTCAACAAAAAAAATTTAGACTATATCGATATTTTTTAGTGATAATTTAAATATTGTAATTTTTTTATTTGATAAAATACTTTTTAATGTTCAATATTCAATACCCAGATGTAGATATTTTGCGGTTTGCCAAAACGAAGCAAAGACACAGATAAGCAATTACATTAAACGACATAGAATAGCTCTATTTATAGACCCTTTTCTACAGAATGGATAACGGCATCACTGTTAACCTACGATTGGCCAGTGTTGCCAACTAACAGCTGTTACTATCTCGTGCGTGCTCACGACCCGCGCACATCTTTAGCCATCAAATCGTCAGCTGTTGTCAGATTTTCAGGCAAATTCTGGTTCGGGTGTTAAAATTTCGAGCAAATAATAATAAACAATAACTATTGTGCGGAAAAAGAGAAGCCGGGCAGAAACAGTGAACAATTAGCGTCGTTTTGGTTCTTTTAGTTTTCTTTACCCACTTTGCCACTTCAGTTTTTGCTCCATTAAGCTTCTGCTATCAGGCGAGCCAGCGGCGACTATAATGGATATACTGAAGAAAATGTTCAAGTCGGAGGCGGAGAAGGAGCCGGAGTGAGTAGAACAGACCATGGCGGGGGTTATGCAAGTCGCCAGGGGCAGATTTCAGACAAGGAAGTGTCGGTGCTGCGGCGTTTTTCCACCGACGGATCGATCGATAACCAGGCACCTGCATGATAGATACATTTTTACCAGGATACACACACGCACGCGGAAAAGCGCCTGCCTGCGAGTGTGTTTGTGTTGAAGAGTGTGTGTGTGTGCGTGCGGGAACGGAGGCTGCGTATTGAGCCCAAAGGGTGGAAATTGCCTCTCATCATCTCTCCCTGTTCCCCTTTTCCAATTCTCAGCTCATCTGTGTCCGCTTCCAATAAGGATGAGTTCCGGAAGCCGCAGTGGTTCGAGGAGGCGGAAACCGATGACGAGCTGTTCGACGACGATCGCAAGTTCGCCTTTCAGGTCTTCACCAGTCCGCTGGAGATGCAGCGTCACTTTGAGCGGCAGCTGCAGCGGCTTCTGGAGTCCCTCAACGATAACGATGGTGAGATGGGCTTCAAACTTACTAAAGTTTTGTACTTAATATGTTCTAACCATTTTCAGAGGGCTTCGAGCGGGACTTGAAGGAGGACTTTCTGAAGCCGGGCTTTGAGAGCAAGATCCTGAAGCAGTTTGAGCAGCAAAAGGACATGTCCCTGGACACCGATCTGGATGGCGAGTAAGTACATCGAATCGTACTTTCTATCATGCGGAGGAGATTCTCACATCTTGTCTCTGACAGGATCTATGCCGACCAGCTGCACTCGCTCATTCAGCGGCTGAATCCGGAGGAGAAAGTAGAGCCAGGCGACCTAGGAACAACCAACATCTTGCCATCGAATCAGTCTGGACTTCGAAAGAGCTGCCAGCGGGCTAAGCTTACGGATGAGGAGATTATAATGGGTCGTATTCATGGCACCATTGCTCCCAATGGGGAGAGCAAGTTCTGTGCTCGTCCTCCCCGTCCGCCGATGAACAACAAGCCGGACATAATGACACCAATGACGCCGATGTTGCCGCGCAGTGGAATGACTCCGTTTGGTGGGGTGTTCGATGGCAACTATCAGGTAAGAAGATTCTTAAATTTCACCTTTTCAAAAAAATAACTATTGATTGTGGATCTAGGGTCCCAAGATGTTCAGCCAGAGCGTCATGTCGAAGACCGTGCGCAAGCCGGATGGGAGCTACGAGACCACCAAGGTTACCCAGGACTCGTCGGGTCATAAGACCTCTACCGTTACGCGAGTAATTGACGGACGCAGGGAGACCATTGTTACTCACGATGGCGGAAACTCCCCTGGAATGGAAAACGGCGAGGCTCAGAGGAGTCAGCAGAGGGAGGTGGCGCTGCAGCGCGATGGCGATCGCAACATATTCGTGACAAAAGAAGGCTACGCCATGCCACGGAACCTCTGGTGACCAGTGGTGAACAACTATTGCCCCAATCAAGACAAGCGATCTCTGCTGCAGCAACAGAAACAACAACAACAGTACGAGGATAAGCTGAGGCGATTCGTCGGCAACATAGTCCCGCATCCACACAACATCCAAATTAGAACCTACTATATTTTAGTTTACATTCTCCTTAGTGTTTGGTGTTTTAGATGAAACGCACTTGAGACAACAGATGACGACGACGATTATTGACCATGATTTTATTGTCCAGCGAGCTCGCTGCTCTCTGGGCACATATTAATTGTGAGATAGGCAGGCGCACCACCACCTCGGCGGCGGCGCCACCACTTTCAGTTCCCACATCCAGGGCCCTCTCCGCAGGCCAAGCTCGAACTCCCGCATGCTGGAGATGGAGAAGGAATCGGAGCGGCAATGGCTCTTGTTGAGCTGTGCGTGAACGTACGAGATTTTCAGTTTGAGAGCCGGTCAGGCCAAAACGAAAGAAAAGGAAGGAAACATCAACGGCGGAATTTATTGTATTTATTGTATTCATTCGTGGTACTATCTGTGTCTCAATGCTGCGATCTTCAGCATCTAAAGTGCCCGCGTAGTGATTTAGCAGCGAAAAAAGGAACCACTATACAATATATATTACCGCTTACCAGGCAACAAAAACCAGTTTATAAACTGTCTACGATTGAGTTAGTTTTGTTATTTGTACACTATATACTTTATATATATTTATATATACTTAACCACCCGCGTGGTGAATTGATCTGGCATCCGTCGAGTTCAACTCACAGTATTTTGAATTTTAATTCAGTTTTTTTTCTGATCTATTTGTTAATGCAATCTTTACCATTTAAGTTGATTTGGATCAGATCTAACTTTCAAATAGGACACACAATGCGTACAGGCATTAGAAGACATTCAAGAATCATGCAAAAATAAAGTGTTGTGCAATCAAATTGAGTATTTGGCTTATTAAAAGGGTATTAAATCGAAGGAAATTATGAAATTAGAAGGCAAGGCAATGGTAAACCGAATTGCTCTGTATGTTTGATATTCAGGCTGATCTTTGTTTTGGTTCACATATCCAATCGTACTTTCGCTTTCCCTAGTAAGCAAAATTTACGTGTTTTCGGTTATATTTCTTCACAAACTAAATTAACAATCTATCCATTCAAGACCACATTTCCTTGCTAAAAACGATCCAATTGCCTTAGACGGGGCCATTTTTGTGGTATAATTTTATTCAGTTTAGTTAGATTTAAACTAGAGCAACAGGATAGACAGGTTTTCAAGGTGCTTTACAAGCTACTTGGCTCAATGATGGCCCTCCTTCTTCACGAAGCGCAGACCGCAGTAGCCGCAGATGTGATTACCAGGCTTGTCCTATAATTACGGCAAAGTATAAACACACTGCAGAACAGTTACCTAGGGGATTGAATCTCACCAGGTTAATGTACACCTTGGGGTGTCCCAGGGGGCCATCGCCGCCGTCGCAGAACACCACACGCTCAGTGCACTCCTTCGGCGGCACTTCCTCGATCAGATTGATGCCCCAGTTCTCGTTCACATATCGCTTGGCGTTCGTGAAGCGCACATTGCGGTAGTCGTCCTTGTCAAAGACCTACAAATCAATTCAGTTTAAATTATTTGCATACATATTCCAAACAATGTTTGCGTAATCGCAGGATGGGTTGAAAGTGAATCCGTTTGGTTGCTCACCTGGCCGGTGTGTGTGACCTTCTCGACGTCGCTGCGGTTGCTGGCATTGCGGGCGGCGGCCAGGGGCGACATCCAGTGCTGGCGCGAGCGGCCGAGCTTGGCCAAATTGTTTACCAATTGCTTGCTGGCCATTTTTTTACCAAATTAATTTGTTCTACGAAAGGTAGTCAGCTGTCCTAACAGTCCAGATGCTGACTAACAGTGCGCCTAACAGCACGCGGAATTTATGTTCTGTTAACCTGATGGCGAAAAAATTGCCAGATCACTGGAAAATTAGTTCAAATTTTAACAGTCAACGGGATTTATAAGATTTGAATGTATTAAGTCTTCTCAGATGTGTTATTGGCATTTTATGTTTCGTCCTAGCACAGTTCTTCCTTTCTTGGTCACAGTGGCGCTATGCTTGTACTTACCGATACGGACATCAACCCCATTTTACTTACCGATTGGACTTCCCATAGGAAATTCCACACCATTGTTTTTGTAAACGTGTACATTAGGATAATTACAATTCATTGAGGATAGACAGTCGGAGCATATAGCAGCGTATTTGCCTGGTGTTCTTGATTTTAATGGCCTCGTAAATAGTTTTATTTTTATTTATTTATTGTTCAAAAATTATTATGCAAAAATTTTCTTTTGCAATAAATTAAATAAATATGTAAGTACAAATCTGAAAGAATTTCTTCTTTCAGTTTGGGGGAAAAAAAATCGAAAAATATCAAATAAAAATATCGCAATTTCGATTTTTGGACAAGCAAAAGATCGTGATAGAATTATATCATCCTTAAAAAATATCGATATTTATCATGAGGAAATAATGGCGTCGTTTTCGCAAAACTTTGGCAAATACATTTTTTATTAAAATAAGCAAATAATAAAGTGTTTAAAAGCTAGCCAATGTGATTAAATGTGAAGTGGCAGGTATGAAGTCAAGATGGAACTAGAAACTTTTGTAATTAGCTGCTTTTTTCTGGTAGTTTCGGCGATTGAAGTGCTGTACTGCGATTTTAATAACTAGAAATTGTGTATATTCAGTGCTTGTGGTAAGTGTCGATCCAATAAATTTAGCCGTTGTAATACGTTTTATTGGTTTCCAGGCGCAGAAGCCATTTTTCCGGATGATGGTGCCTAAAGACGTACAAAGGATTCGCGCCGCTCATGAGGCGGCGATATCAAACGGAAAGAAAAGGAAAGTCTTTAGTTTCTTATGCTTAAAAATGTTCCCGATTTTCTTTGCACACTTTTTTTTAGCTTTCTTTTGTGTTGCTATTGCCTTATTTATTCGCACGCTCTTCTACCAATTGGCGTTTGTTTAGAATGGCTGATGTAAACAAAGACGAAAGAAAGAGCATGATTTTCCTATTGGCCACGTGCCCAAAGAAAAGCCGGCCGAGTGCCGCGATCTTCGTGTGCAATTCCCGAACCACATGTATTTTCTCCCGTTCGAAAATGTTTTCGAAATTTCCCCAAAAGATCGGCACTGTGCCTCCTGGCGTTTGGGGAGCCATTTCAGTTAGTGTTTCGTGCTCGTCGAGTGTTGTTCTCGGTTCTTCCTCTCTACAACATCTAAAGTTCTTCATTGAAAAGTCTTCTTTCCTGCCATCCACACTCATATATATCTAGATATATATACACGCCTCTATATATACGCATATATAGAAATTGAATTTTAATTGTTCGCGCAAAGAATTCTGGCGTAAAATCAAAGCAAATTCACGGTGTGTAATGGTTACAAGTTAATTGGGGAGCTTTGTGCGTGAAAACCCCTTGAAAATGCTCGGATAAATGCCCAATTTTCCAACGGGTTACATAATCGACAGTGTGAAGTGCTCTTGGAAGAAAATGTGTGTTTTTCCACGTTTTCCGGTTCTAAAAAAAAGAAATGAAAATGAAAAAGCAAATAGAATGTTATCCAAAATAATGGTGAACTACAATCGAATAGAATGGATATAAAAGAGCGAAGGATGGCAATTAAAAGTGGTCCCAGAATAAAGTGAGGCATGCGAGGAGGAGGCTGCACTCGGAACAGTGCTGCTCTCGGCATGGTTTCTTCCGACCGAAAGTTTAACGAACTGAGTTCATTTCTATTTTTGAATAATTCGAAAGCAACCAACAACCGACCGCCGCCGCCGCCGCAAAGTGAAAAGTCTGCATGAGTTTTCTTTCTCCCATCGTCGACGTCGCGGTGGTGCGCGTTGCGGGACGTGTGCTTTTTTAAGTGGTGCCCGATGGTAGACCGACTGATCCACACACAGTCCGCGTTGCCGCCTGCCGCCTACACTGTGCAATTTTGGAATATCCATAAAGGAATTGAAATATTGAAAGCAGATGACGAATATACAATTTCTTGGCTGCAAAACTGTGCAAAAATTCTGGAAAATTACGAAAATAAATGATGACAGTGTTGGCAGGATATGAGCAATATCTTGGGGGAATAAATATCATATATAGACCAAATATTTGCCAATTTAAATTACAATTTGAATGCTTTTGAAGACTCACTTGAAGGCAATAACTTTTCTAATATTCAATTTTAGTTTTTATTGGGAAAGAAAAGTTTCCATCGAGTTTATGGTTTGTTTTCCTATTTCCATGCTTTGTTTATTTGTTCTATTTTAATTTAGACGAACAATTTACTTGAAAAACAATTATTTGAAAATGTCCCTGCTGAATCTTTGCTAATTTCACTTTCTCGCCCCATCCAACATTATCAATGATTTCAGTTGTGAGTGCTCTCAAGGTCTCCTTCCTCCACACTCTGCCAAGAATATATCATCGACTTTTATTTGAGGCCTTCAAACAATTTTGACAGCAGCTAATCCAAGAGATGCTCACTCCATTTTTCCTTTCAATCTTTGGCATAATGTTAATTTTCAAGCATTGTAAATTATCTGGCACGTATGTACATATTTTTACTAATATATGTGACAACTAACTGAAATAAATGTTTGGCGCGGAAAATACTCTTCTGGAAACTAAGAAAACCTCTCGGCCAACGTCAGCGCCACTTTTAAAGATTGTATAAATGTTTATATCACTTCCGTTAGGATCTATATCTTGGCTATATGCAGGCAACATATATTTGCGTATTCTCTGGCGAAATTAGTGAGCTAAACATTTTCGAGAATAGGTCATGATTTATTTATGTTTCTCTTTGCCTATTTCTTAGGCTATTTTGTCCACTTGACATAATTGGGTTGGATGGTTCTGTTCGTTCAGGTGATTGGCTCTGGCTAATGAACAAATTATGATTTATGATTTTTGCACAGTTTTCATGTCGTGTTCTTTTGTGAGAACGTCGAAAGCCTCGTCGTGACTTTGATATTTCATATATATTACTTTGCCAGAATCTTACATAAACATAAATTAATGAATTAATATTAATAGTTTGACTTCAAGTGACAAAATAGAATGTTAATCTCATATTTATATATTTTTTCTCGCCAGTGTAATATGTTAAATTAATAACCCATAGCCCCGTCCAAAAGTCTTTGTGAATCCAATATAAATTCGAAATAAAACCCGCCAAGAATCAGCTAAAATTTGAAACGTCTGATCTCCGTTTGCCGTTAAGATGTCCGGGCAGCAACCGCCGCCGTATGGGAATGGGCCACGTGGTTGGAATCCACGTGCTCAGAATCCCGCCTCTCCGTCGCCGTCTACCTTTCTCTACCGTCCGCCATCACCCTGGACGACGGCACCGAGCCCGCCGCCAATTATCTCAGGGCCTCGGCCCTTTGGGCATGCGATGTCACCGGCTCCCATCAACCAAGTGAGGGGCCAGCGTGGTAGCACCAATATACCCCATCCACGACCTCAGTGGCCGGGTGGCAATCAATCGCCGGCTCCCTACCAGCAGCAGCAACAGCCGCTGCCAAGTGGTTACTATGGCGGAGCCGGAACAGGAGCATCGCCGGCACCTCGTCCCTTTCGCCCGGCGCCCCTGCAGCACCAGAACTCTTATGGAGCCCAGCCGACCAGCTCGTTTCAGCTGTCGCCAACACCATCGCCCATTGTGTGCCAGACACCCAGCTCGGACTTTAACTACAGCAATCGACAGACACCCCTGTACCATCCACAACAGGCACCGCCGCCACAATATTACCAGCAGCAGGGAGCGCCGGTGATTCCACCGCAACCGAGACAACACGGAGGACACGGACTGGCCCAGGATCAGATCGATTTCGTGGGCGTACCGCTGGAGCCTCCGCAACCTAAATCCTATGTGATTTACGATGACGAAGAGGAGTTCGGTCCGTCTACAGCCGAAATTATAGCAAATCAATCGCAGGACTACATCGACGAGAAGCTTGCCGAATATCAGATGACGATATTGCAGTTGCAAGGTGAGTTTTAAACAGAAATTATGGTTTTTATTTTAGGAATAAGTAATTGATAGTTTTCTGGCGAGGATTATGAAATAATTTCTAAATAATATGTTTTCAAAGTATTCATGGATAATTCTGTAACGGAAAAAGTTTAAGGGTAGAGCAAAACATTATTTTGTTTTGTAAGAATCAGATTTAATTCGAAATTTAAAGTTTTTCCGTACCTTTCTTCTATAGCCTTTCTTTTTCCGAGTGCATCTGAGTCATTGGCATTCTAGAATTGTTTTTTAAGTTGACAGCCATCAGTTGTGGTTTTCCTCCCATTCAACACACAAATAACATGTAAAATATTTGATTTTCTCTTGGCAAAGCATTGAACTTTGTTGAATCAGAGCGGAGCATAGCGGGCGAAAGCGAATGTAAATGTCAACCGAACTTGACCCAGACAGCCCACGTTCCCATCTCCCATCTTCAGCGCCGGCCATCATCCCATCCTGCTGACATCATTGCTCGAAAGTAGACTATGGCCTAGATTCTTTGGCTCTCTTTCACCTTTCGCCAGATTTAAGTGCCTTTCGGTTCGAACATTATTATTTTGGCTATTTTTGTGGGCATCACCTCAAGGCAATGACATAATGTGTTGTCGCCAAAATGGAAGCAGAATATACAATTTTTGGCAATCGTGCAAATTGCAATCGCCAATACGGGGCCAAACACATCGAATGCCAAATGAATCGATGAATTGTTATGCTCACACACATTCATTATATATAGTTTTGTGTACTTTCTAACAATTCGCAAGTACTGGGAATGAGATAATCGGTTATTTAATATTTTGCACCTAGCTAGCCATGAGGGTGGGCCAAGCAAACATATTTGCTAATGTACTTTGTAATAATGTAATTAGTGTTGTATATTTTGTAGGTGAATCTTATAGGTTTTAATTAAAAGCTTTAAAAAATATATTATATATCAGTCGGAACTTCTTAATTCTTAAGTACTAATAACGATATATCCTAGCTTTATTGATATGTGATGCAAAGACCGATATGTAAATCGATTTTTTATTTAATTTACGTTCTATTAGATAAATCGGACTGTACTAAAGAAGAAGTGTAGAGGTACAAGGATTTTTCTTAAATAATGATATATATTTGTATGAATGTAGGACTTATAATTTTTATCTCATAACATGAATTAGAATTTTCCTTTTAACTACTTAAACAATTTCCGAATTTTCTGCTTTATCGCTTTCTAATTACTGAGGACAATAGATAAATCGGATTTCCTTTTAGCAACAATTACCGGCACAAGTCGAATGTAATTAATTGTAAAGCCTGTGATCTCACTTTGTGTGAGGCTGATTGATAGACAAGGTTCTGGGGCCTTTGTCTGTCGGTGGTTGAGCAGTGAGATCATTTTTTAATGATTGAAACGCAACGAGTTATTCGGCAGAGTACGGCGCAGTGTGAATGCGTTTCAAATAGTTCCAATGGGCAGACAGGTGATGATGCCAGGTCCGGGCGGTACTGATGTCACAGTGGAAATGGCTTTATTGTGTTATTTATATATTGCATTTGCGCGATCTGATTTTATTTCCATTGTCTCACAGTTTCCGACGATCCAACTGGGCCTGCATCTTGCTGCTGCCTCCTTGAATCACTTTTGGGCTAGTTTATTTTTAGAAGCTTGTTTGGTACGAAATATATATCTCAAGGGACGACGGGAGTCTGGGCTCTGGCTGTTGTGCTATTTTCGTATAATTTTCTCGCCCTGCTTTCTGGTTTATTTTCAAATTTATCAGCGTTTTTCTGTTAAGCTATTTTGTCTTATTTTAATTATTCTTGTTGGCTTGCTTTAGTCGAACTTGTCTTGTCACGGGAAGAAATGCGATTAAAAATAGAGTTCTTTTTAGAGTTTTCTGGGTTGTCTACTTGTCCCGCTTGGCATGTTTGCTTTGGGATTTAAATGTACAACACATGGATTCGCTTTGTGTGTTTTTAAAATATATGAAAACTTTACTGGGATAGAAAGGAATTTTAGGTGATTTAGTTAAATAATATTTAGATATTTTCTAAGCCATTTAAGAAGTATTCATAATAATAATAATAGAACATTTCTAACTTAATATTTGATTTATTTTATATTCCTTTGTAATCCCATGTCATGTTTACAACAACAATTTGACAGTTTTATTTAATGAATTCATACATATGTATGAATCGGCAATAAAATGTGAGGGAAAAGAATCTTGTTGAAATTCCACATTTTAAAATCAGTTTCTTAATTTATACGTTTTCGTTGCAAATATATTTTACACTAAACGTTTTGCCCAACACCCACGCGTGCCTATATCAAATGGGAAACATTCGATGTGTATAGCTATATATACCATGTGGGATCTGTATAAATAGGTAATTCTATAAACTAATTTTGTCATTTTTCGCACGTAGAAATGCGACTTTGGATGATGACATCTCGACATATGCAAATGCCACAATTCAAACAAATCAAAATTGTTGACAGCTGCTTCGTTTTCTTGTTTAATTTCAAAATTTGCTTCAGGGAATTATCTGATTAGATTCCCAAATCCTAATAATTAACCTAGGGATCACAGGCACTCAAAAAGCTTTGATTTTTAGAACTGATCATGAACGGTTAGCTACGATTAAAATTATATAATATAACTTATCAAATGTTGTATTTTTTAATTACGTAGAAATGCTTAATCTAATGTATGTTAATGCCAAAGCCACAATACAAATTGTTGACAGTTGACAAATTGTCTCATAATTTGAATTGCTTTTTGACCCCTACTCTCTTGCTATAGGACTGAATATTTATTAATGGCCAATAGTCTATATGATTTACATAGCTTAATTTTTGCGCAAACAAACTTTGGCTAAATGTAAAAGGAATTCATAATTCTTTAATGGGCTCTTTAGCTAATGTGTGGCCTCGAGCTGCAAATATATATATACGAGTATGTACATATATGAGATCGGCATTTTCGGCTAGATGAATTTCTGTTTAGAGAAGCGTTTTGTGATGCCTTGAAGTCAATATTTGAAGAGCAAGAAGCGTTTGCCTTTCCATTAATCTGGGCTACTTTATGGCTAGGTGTGAAATAAATGGAAGACATCCAACATCTAATATATGTATATATACCGCGAGCAAAAGGAAATATCATTAAATCTGCTGAAATGTGAACTTTTTCAAAAACGGAAACAATTGTTTATGCCAAAATAAAAGTGTTTGTTCGAATTGAGTGCTGGAAATGGATATATGTACATTTATTTAGAGAGTCTATAATTAGGCAGATTTGTACAGCCGTGATTACATGAGTCTAAAGACTAGGAAAGAAAAGTTAGTTCGAAATTTTTAAATTCCGAAAGAGAAATCGAATAGGTGGAGTCTCTTATCAATGAGATTTTTCTACAACCTTAATGTTGTCTCCCTTTAAACCATATTAAATACTGAATTCGAACACTAAGATAAATCATAATGACTTCCGAAATACACTAGCCAAATGAAAATTAATTGTTTTTGTAACAACAAATTGCTAAGTGCCATACAAGTAGCTACCTCTTTACGATTTTACAGCTTGTACAGTGGCTCACACCCCACCGAAGTGGCTTGTAAACAAAATGATGCCATAAAATCGAAACACACATGTGAATTCTCTCAAGAAGACGCCACTTTGCGGCGATATTAATGTTTAGTTTTCAATAATTTTGGGGGACCGTTGTTTACTTTCGGGTTATTAATGGTCCTTACATATTTTTACTTTACATGATATTTCAAGTGGCAGATATTCTCAAGTTTCAGTCACTGTAAAGTGTATTTTGTTTATTCATCATAGTGATAACCAATAGCAATTTTGTTTTTGAAACTTAGCCACCGAAAATTATCAATTTTATTTGGAAATGAAGGGTTAGAGTGCCAAATCTGGTGAATTCCCTTTCTTGATAACCAATACCGAGACAAACTTATATTTCATAAAAACTTATTTTGCTAGTCTTCTGATAAGAGGTCTATGGGAAGAGGGTATAAATTAAGTGAAATTTTAGTTTTTACTTCAGTATACTTTTTCGTTTTCAATCGTGGAAAGTAAACCCAGCCCAGCCATGAGACATTCAACTAGTGTATGGTAATTATGATTTAAGTAAAAATATCGTGACAAGTCCTTGCACAAGTCCACCTTCCAGCCTCCTTGCTGTCGGTGTGCTGGCGTTGATCCTGATGTGTGCAGACAGCACTCAAGGCGATCAGTATACAGTCACTGCTCGGGAAATGATTCGCAGTTACGGAGATTCATCAGTCAGTCAAACTAAATACGGGTATCTGCAACGCCTAGCTGTCTTTCCTGCAGTAAAAAGAATGGGCGGATCAATTGATGATAAAAAACAATCAGAACTTTGTGGCGTGAGCACGGATTCAAGGAGGAAATGCAAAATCGAGAAGAAAGGAAGCTAACTTCGGAAATGTCTCCTTCAACGCGTTGCAAACTTCTGACTAAAATTATAATACCCTGCGAGGGTATAAAAATATATGATTAAATTAAATAAATAAATTTTTTCAACATTATTGTTGGCAGTTTCTGGGGGTGATAATTATTTGAAGAACTTATAAGCCTCGCAGAAGAAAACTTTAAATTTTCTAGCATACTTTGCTATGTTCTAGGGCTTAATAAAAAGCATAAATAATTTATTTGATAACATCAAAAAGCTGCAGTTAACAAAAATTAAATACAGAAGATCAAAGATAGAATGTACAATGTCGAATGTAAAATGTAGAATGTTTTATATTTTAAGAAGTATTTTTGATAGCCAATTCCACGTATTAATAAGAACATAATCATATGCAATCAATTCCAAGAAACATGATCCATGGCGTTTATAATTTATTTGTTTGCTTCAATTAAGAAAACAAGTTGCAAATATTCGAACTTAAAATACCTCGCAATGAAGACTTTAGAATATTCTATATTTAATAATATTTATATAGATTAATAAATATGTTCTGTTAATACTCAACACTCTACCTATTCGAAATGTAAGTTTCATAATTTACTTCTTACATATTTGAAAAGACCGAGCTTACCTTCTTACATACCATGTGAAATTATTCGGAATCTGTGTTCTATTGTACTATATAAAATCGTCTTTACTTTGGTGTGCTTCTGATAAGAGTCGGAACCCGCGGAGGGTATAAATTGTGCATTTTTTTCGTAGATTCAAATTAAAATACTTTTGCATTCTCGTGTGACAAGTGAATCCAGCCATGCGCCGTTCAATTAGTTTGTGGTAATTATAAGTTAAATACAAATACTCTGGCAACTACATTAACAACTTTAAAATTTCAGCTTCCTTGCTGTCGTTGCGACAGTGCTCCTGATGTGTGTAGGCAACACTCAAGGAAATGATCAGTTTACGGCTACAGCTAGAGAAATGATGCGTATTTACGGCAGGAATTCAGTCAGTAAAGAAATCAAGCAGCGGAATTTGGATCGCCTGGCCAGGTTTTACCAGCAAAACCGTCAACGCATTCAATTCACTCCCAGGGAAAGACAGCAAGCCGATAATTTGCTGCAGAGGTACAATCGGGCAAAGGCAACCACAGTCCTTGTGGATGGAGTACCACGTCAAGGTGGAGCTGTTGACGCGCTTATTCCCCTGGCTATTGAAGGAGCCACCGAACTAGTCAAGTTCGGCATTAATCATTTGAGATCATCAGCCGGCGGAGTTGAGATAAATCGTGGTGCTGCCATTTTCGGCTTGGCTTTTATAATAGCCTACTATATATTTAGATCGAAGTCGTTGTAGGGAAATATTTGCTAGGAAACCGACATAGATCCTGATTTCAACTCTGTGCTGATGAATACCCGATGCTATAGAAAAATCTTAACAATTTGAGATATTAGGATCTAACAAATAAGTTATTTGGTTTATAGAACATTTTCGGAATTTATATTGTTAAATTTAGACTATATAAAGTTATTGGATATAATCCATAATATCATAAGATGAAATACCATAAATATGTTTTAAGTAATTGTAACCCAGAGAATGTGAACTCGAAGGCCAAATATAAAGTTAGATCAGCAAATATTCACTTTGTTTTATTTTATTGTGATTTTATTGAATATTCATCTTGAATTGGCTTTCTGCTGAGGTGGAATCAAGTTAAGATCTCTTTATATGTTTCTAGACATGGCCATTGAACAGCAGTATATATTTCCTAAGCAATCTGATAAAGATTACAACAAGCAAGGAAGCTAACTTCGGAAATGTCTCCTTCAACGCGTTGCAAACTTCTGACTAAAATTATAATACCCTGCGAGGGTATAATAATATTTGATGAAATTAAATAAATAAATTCTCTCAATATTATTTTTCTATTTAAAGTGGCAGTTTCTGGGGTGATAATTATTTGAAGAACTTGTAAGCCTCGCAGAAGAAAAACTACTTGACATTTTTATCAAACTTTGCTATGTTCTAGTGCTTAATAAAAACTATAAATAATTTGGGTGGCTGCAATAACGCCCAGTGTAATAACGCCCATGGTCGTTATTTCACAAAAAAAATGCAATTACGCCCGTGGGCGTTATTACCAAAACAAAAATGAAATAAGGCCCACGAAAATTATGAAATAAAGTCCGCGTATGTTATTACACAAAAAAGTGCAATAACGCCCGCGGGCAGATCACACTATCTACTTTGGAAATTTGTCCTTTATGGATATATTCTGATCTTCTCCGGAACATATCAAACAGTGCCTTAGCAGTGGCGTGAGCCACTGCTTTTACAGTAAAAACTTTGAAACGCCATAAAAGCAGTGGCTCACGCCACTGCTAAGGCACTGTTTGATATGTTCCGGAGCAGATCAGAATATATGCATAAATGACAAATTTCTAAAAAATATTGTGGGCGTTATTGCACATTTTTTGTGAAATAATGCCCACGAAAATTGTGAAATAAGATTCACGGGCGCCCATGGGCGTTATTACACTGGGCTTTATTGCAGCCACCCAAATAATTTATTTGTTAACATCAGAAAGCTGATGTTATCAAACATCAAATATAGAAGATCAAAGATAGAATGTACTATGTAGAATGTAAAATGTAGAATGTTTTATATTTTAAGAAGTATTTTTGATAGCCAATTCCACGTATTAATAAGAACATAATCATATGCAATCAATTCCAAGAAACATGATCCATGGCGTTTATAATTTATTTGTTTGCTTCAATTAAGAAAACAAGTTGCAAATATTCGAACTTAAAGTACCTCGCAATCAGGACTTTAGAATATTCTATATTTATTAATATTTATATACGTTAATAAATATGTTCTGTAAATACTCAACACTCTACCTATTCGAAATGTAAGTTTCATAATTTACTTCTTACATATTTGAAAAGACCGAGCTTACCTTCTTACATACCATGTGAAATTATTCGGAATCTGTGTTCTATTGTACTATATAAAATCGTCTTTACTTTGGTGTGCTTCTGATAAGAATCGGAACCCGCGGAGGGTATAAATTGCGCATTTTTTTAGCAGATTCAAATTAAAATACTTTTGCATTCTCGTGTGACAAGTGAATCCAGCCATGAGCCGTTCAATTAATTTGTGGTAATTATAAGTTAAATACAAATATTCTGGCAAGTACATTAACAACTTTAAAATTTCAGCTTCCTTGCTGTCGTTGCGACAGTGCTCCTGATGTGTGTAGGCAACACTCAAGGAAATGATCAGTTTACGGCTACAGCTAGAGAAATGATGCGTATTTACGGCAGGAATTCAGTCAGTAAAGAAATCAAGCAGCGGAATTTGGATCGCCTGGCCAGGTTTTACCAGCAAAACCGTCAACGCATTCAATTCACTCCCAGGGAAAGACAGCAAGCCGATAATTTGCTGCAGAGGTACAATCGGGCAAAGGCAACCACAGTCCTTGTGGATGGAGTACCAGCTCAAGGTGGAGCTGTTTCCATACTTCTTCCCCTGGCTGTTGAAGGAGCCACCGAACTAGTCAAGTTCGGCATAAATCATTTGAGATCATCAGCCTGCGGAGTTGAGATAAATCGTGGTGCTGCCATTTTCGGCTTGGCTTTTATAATAGCCTACTATATATTTAGATCGAAGTCGTTGTAGGGAAATATTTGCTAGGAAACCGACATAGATCCTGATTTGAACTCTGTGCTGATGAATACCCGATGCTATAGAAAAATTTTAACAATTTTAGAAATTAGGATCTAACAAATAAGTTATTTGGTTTAAAGAACCTTTTCGGAATTTATGTTGTCAAATTCATACTATATAAAGTTATTGGATATGATCCAGATCACTACCATCGAAATACCATAAATATATTTTAAGTTATTGTAACCCAGAAAATGTGAACTCGAAGGCCAAATATAAAGTTAGATCAGTAAATATTCATTATGTTTTATTTTATTGCGATTGTATTGTATATTTATCTTGAATTGGGTTTCTGCTGAGGTGGAATCAAAAAACAAGCTAAAAATACATTAATTTGAATTCGGAAAACTGTTCTGCGTTAGTTTTTATAAGGGTAATTAAACTGGATACTGAATTTCAATTTATTTTAAAATTAATTTTTTTCAAATTTTTATTTTACAATTTTAACATTTAACCCCATAAAAATTTCGAAAAAAATTTTAAATTTTTGTTTTATACCAGACACGGCTAGATCAACTCGGCTTTTGATGCTGATCAAGAATATATATGATTTATAGGGTCGGAAATGACTCCTTCATTGTGTTCTGTGCTTCTGACTGATATTATAAAACCCCGAAAGGAGTATTAAAATTTAAATATTTATCCTCCATTAATTTTGGGCAAATTAAAGCTTAAAAATATGATAACTAAGCTAAAATTACATTAATTTGAATTCGGAAAACTGTTCTGAGTTAGTTTTTATAAGGGTAATTAAACTGCATACTGAATTTCAATTTATTTTAAAATAAATTCTTTTTTCTACCAGACACGGCTAGACCGCTCGGCTTTTGATGCTGATCAATAATATATATAATTTATATGGTCGGAAATGTCTTCTTCACTGCGTTGCAAACGTCTGACTAAAATTATAATACCCTGCAAGGGTATAAATATACCCACTAACAAGCACTGCTGAGGAACCCTTGCAAAGCAAGCAAGACTCTTTGCTCCTTATGAAACTTCTATCTGAGCTGCCAAAACGAACTTGATTACTTTCAAATCAATAATTAATATTCATTCGTCGACCTTTGTGGGGCTTAGAATTTATCTATGCATGCCAAATTAAATTGCGTTACAAGCTAAAAGTGCTTTAGGCCATTTGAATTGCAGCTCAACTATATTTCAGGGCCAACCTCCACAACTCGACTACAAAAATAAAGTCAGACATATCAGATGCAATGCAGTCACCAAACCGTGACGTCATTTGTCTGGTTTGGTTTATAAATACGCGACAAACTCGTTTTTAATTTTTTTTTTTTGTCATTATGTAAACTTCAAACGCAAAAGAAGAAAAACGAGCATTTGTTTTGGTTTTTCTCTCCGTCTTAGCATTCATGAATGACTTTCATTAATTGCCGCTGTAAGTTGAGCTTTGCCATGCGCTGACCCACATTTTCTCACTTGCTCGCTCTCAATTTGCATTTTAAGTGTCTCTCAATTGGTAACTGATCCATCAGGGTTGTGGCCTATAATAATAATCCATAAGGGCATACATAACCACCGACCAAGGGTGATGCTTTCTCACGCTTCATGATGTCACGCCGTAAAAGGTGTAAGAGAATTTCAGTTACCTTAAACCCAGCAGGGGGTTTAAGAACTTTCGGAGCATTTAAAGGCCACCCATTCATTGAGAAGAGAAGAGAGAATTTTGTTTGGGGGAAAACTATTGCTCGCTCTCTGGGAGGCCAGAGAGTAAACTGATTAAACTACGCCGTGTGATAACACAACAATTTACCACCCTATAAACTAAAGTTATCTTTTGTTTTTGAATGCAATACAAAATACAATAATGGCCATTTAAAGTTGTATTTTTAATTGAGAGAGCATTGATTTCTCTAACAAAATTAATCAATAAAATGGTTAGATCTGGATAACAAGCCCCTCATATGTCTCCCCTTACTCAGATCCATTTAAATTCTGTGCAGAATCTGGGCTTTGGTTAACAATAAAAATACAATACAATTAGATAAATATATTAAAAGAATTCATTTCTGTTTCAAATTCAAATTCAAGAAATATTTCTTACATCGCTCTCTCATCCCCTTATGAAAAGCCGGCTACTGCGCCACTGACCCCAAATAATAACAAAGCGGTGTCGGTGTCTGGGCTCTAACTCGGTGAGAACGTGCAGGAGCGATAAACACAACATCCATCAAAATGCGTAAATAAAACTCTCTCTTTCTCTCCGAGTCTTAAGCTCTCTGTGGCTTTTTTGGCACTCTGCTCTGCGGGTCTCTCTGCCTCTCTCTGGGCGTTTGATAAATACCCATACAGAGGCGAGCCCACAGACTCTGGGAAACATGAGCTTTACTACGATTACTATACGAGAGCTGCTTCTCTGGCGGTGCTCACAACTTTTTTTTTTGGACTGGACAAGGCGTAGCACATTGAAGGTAGTCGCCGCTGGGTTCAGTATCGAACCGGCTTTCTGCGACAGCGGATTGAAAACGCGGAGGGGCACAATGTGATAAAGCCGCCTGCCCAACCAGCAAATAATAAAAGAAACCGAACCCAATTTGAATCTTATTTCGGGGGCAGTGAGAACTTCGAGAGTTTATTCAAAATACGAAATACGTAAGAGATTTCTTACCTAACCGCGTGAGATAATCTCATGTGCGCTTTGCATTGTCTCCTAATAAAACCCCAGAGCCCCCCGAAAGCTCCAAGTGTTAAACATAACATAAAAAACAGGAGAAGCGTGTGTGTGGTTTGCTTTTAAGCAAATTAAAGTTGAATTACGTGTGCGCCGAAAAAAAAGGCAAGAAGAAACTGAAGGCCATCCAAGGGTTGTTCAAAGGAAAATTTGGCTGGCAAAGGAAAAGGCACGAAAAGTCCGGGTGTGTGTGTTTTTTGTGTGTGCGTTGCGTGAGAAAAATCAATTCTGCATTTTGTGGAAATTCGGAGGAGAGAGACACAGCGAGAGAGAGAGAAAGGGGAGTGAGAACGGGACAGGAACCTCAAGGAAAATCCAGTAACCGATGACAACTTGGCTTGACAAGGGGCAATTAGCGAAACCAATGCCATTATGGCTGATAGCGGAGATCCAGGATCCAAGCACAAGGATCCAACAACAACCGTAGATGCCGGCGGAGGACAGGCAGCTGGCGGAGGCGATGACGTGCCTCCTCCAATCCCAGCTGTTCGCCGGCGTCGTGCGCATGAGCACAAGCAGTCCTCGAGAGAACAACTGGACGAGGAGGAGAAGGTGCAGAGTCAGGGAAGTCAACAGCTGGAGACATCGACGGTGACGCGTACCTATATGAAAACCATCACCACTTCCCTGACCACGTCGAGCAGCTCCAATCGGGAGGAGTTCGTCCTGGAGGAGCCTTCGCCATCGCCAAACCAACAACGATTGCGTCAGAAGGTGGCACAGTACGAAAAAGTGTGGTCGGAGGGCTCCAATCCTGTCAAGCGACCCGCCGAGCTGAGCTCGGATGAGTTGCGTCTGGCCGATGACCAACAGGATGACTTCGATGCCGAGAATCCCTTTGAGATAGATGTCCATGAGATTGAGCGACGACTGCGCCAGGAGAGGCAGCGCGGCTTGGCAGAGGCGGAAGCAGCCAAGCTGGCCTTCCAACAGGTCCAGCTCCGGCACACCACTCCTCCGCCTCAGCTGCCGCCGCGACGAGTGGAGGTGACCAGCGAGCAGGTAGCTAGTCCTTTCAACGTAACCCTCCGCACCACGAGTCGCATGAGTCCTGGGGCGGAGCAGGGCAACGTGGAGGAGCAGCTGTCGCCGTTCAATGTGACCCTGAGAACCACTCGCAGGACGAAGAAAAAGGAGGTCAAGGAACTGGAAAGCTTCCTCGAAGGCGAAAGAACTGTGCGCGAAGTGCCCTCAGCGGATGGAGTCCGTACCATCATCACCTCCTCGATGACCAGTGATGGTGGCTATGCCGAGGAGAAGATCTACCGCCACGGCGAGGGCTATGTATCGCCCAGGGATTCACCATCCTGGTCGCGTTCCAGCTACTCCAGCGAGCGTTCCAGTGTGACGCCACCGAGGAGCGTGGATCTAACCGCCGGCGGACGAAGGATTCTGATCAAACTGGAGCAGGAAAGTGAACTGGCAGAGGCGGATAGCCACCTAAGGGACGAAACCGACTCGTTTGGTGGTCGCCAGGAGTTGTCCATGGCAACGGGCGGCAACATTGACATTACCGTCGGTGGTAGCAACCCCCGCCGGCGTTTATACCAGCAAACAACTGTCCAGGTGGGTGGCAACGTCGCCGCCGCCGAGCCAACCCTAACCCCCCAAAGGCAGCGGCCCAGGGAACTAGCGCTGGGCACCACGAAGACAATGCTAACATCCACGCCAATTGGCACGAAGGAGCAACCGCAAACGGGTCCGAAAACTCAAGTTAGTCCAGTTGCAGCGTGCCAATTGCGCGGTTCTTCGACGGAAGATCCCCGGAAAATTGTAAGCCACAAAACGATAACCAGCACAACGACCAAGTCCACATCATCCTCCTCCTCCTCCTCTACCACGTCGCGCAAATTAATCGAATACGAATCGGGATCCGGATCCGGATCCGGCAATATCTCGCAAATACGCATCGACAAGAGAACCGCGAGTGACAACGACATCGATAACGATTCGGATACGGAGGGCAGGCCGGCCAGCAGTATAGTGATTGTGTCCACGCCCTCGCGTTCCCATACACCGGTACCGGCATCCACATCCACATTCATATCCCCAACCGCATCCGCACCAACGGCATCCGCGTCGTCGCCCATCACGCCGCACTGTTCGACAGCTGCCCACGCCCTCAGCGGCATCGGCACTTTCAGCAAGAGTCTGCGCCAGGATTATCAGACTCTAGCAACGCAAGGTGGCCGCAGCAACGAATCGCCCAGCGACCAGGAATACCAGGAGTTCCAGTCCACCATGGCGTCGATCAATTACGCTCGGAGTAATTCCCAGTACGATTGTCATATCAAGGAGAAGAGAGGTAAATCAGAGAGGGAATGTTTTTTAAATAAATAGTTTCAAGAAGTTTTTGAAATAGTTTATATGTGGTTAGAAATTCTAACTAAGATCCAATGTTAGGGCAAGTTATGTTATAATTTAAATAAATGAACAGATATATTGCTATTATATTGTAAGGAATGATATGACCAAATAATCAACATTGCATTGCAATTTTGGATACACTTCAAGAGCGATGACCTCATTTTCAAAAACTTGTCTTATCTTTGGCAATTTCTTATAGTTAATCTCCCATTAAGCCTATCATCAGCTTGCTTAGGATCTTATCTTTACCTAGTTTTTGCCTCGCCAGAGATAAGGAAGAAAATTGCAAGGTTGAGGTATTTTAACCACTTCCCGTTGGGCTAACTATACTTTATTCATAGGGAAGATCCCTTAGAATTTCAAGGTCAGTTGGCGGCACTTTGTGGTTACAGAGACATTTGTATGCCTAATTAATTATTACACACAAACAATCGATAATAAAAATATATATATATTTATACAACGGCAAAATGACATCAGCCCTCGCTTCTAAATGTCGCAATTCAAACTTTAACTTGTTTAGCCGTTCAGGTTGTTGTTATAAGTCAGTCGGTCGGTTGGTCGCGCCCTAAACTTCTATCTGGCGATTTATATTATTTATATACTCGCGCACAGTGCGTTTGTTATGTATTCGCTCGCCATATTGACTGTTGGCAAGCAGTTTGTTACCTCTTTCCTTTTGGGCCCCACAAATATTTATTGGCAGCCAAAAAGCACTCGAAGAACTACCCCCCATGCGACGGGGTTGGATTGTGTGTCTATTATGTGACCTCCTCGGCTGTTATTATGTTAAGCACAACAACCAATTAAGTGTCTGGCAGGCCGGTGTCTCTCTGTCTCTCTATATGTCTGTCTGCCTGTCTGTCTGTCCGTCCCTCTGATCTGCAAGTGGATCGAACAGTCTGTTATCCCAATGACTGTCGTAAATTTTGGCTGCATTGCGAAGAGCTATACAATATATATATTTATATAGTATATGCAAATATTTTTTCAGTCACTTTTTTTTTGTATCTATAGATACGCCAACTGACTGACTGTCGTTTTGTGTGCATTATCTGGAATATATGATGTTGATTATCGGGGCAAAAAGTTCTCTTCTTGGCACGAAGAATATTTTATGAAAATTGATTTTTCATGTTTGCTGCCACCAGGAGAGTTTTGTGGGGTTATTTTTATTAATAGATGAGATTAAAAGGTTGTGACGAGGCCAGACAGGTGATGGATGAAATTATAAGCAGTGTGCCATTAAATTTTAGCATATATATTAGACTAGGAGTACTTTCATTCAGTTGAGCTTTTATAAAAATAGATTTTCTGTTAAATAAATCCTTTTTAATATTTTACTATATATTTTTTGAAGACATTCGGTAGTTAAATACGTCTTCATATGACATTCAGTGAGCATAAATCAAGTTTGCGTGAGTTTAAGTATTATTTTTCACTTCTGGGATCATCGTCAATGTCAGCATAACGGCTCTTGTCTGTCAAATATTATGATGTTGCGTGTTCGAGCCAACTTTTCGACTACTTCCTTTCGATGAATCCATTTGACAAAGCAACCAGAATTTGGCCTAAATGTGTGAGCCAGTCGATGGCACACACAACCATGATACATTGTAATATATCGACACGAAGCAGCACTTGATAAACTTATAAAAAAAACGGCAAAACGTACGTCAAGCGTTCACTAATTGATTACATTCACATCTACTATATATATATAGTATATAGAGTGAACTATTGATTGCTGTAGCTTTTGACTTGGTTTCAATACATGTCCTCACTTTCCAAGCAATTATCATTAATGCCATTTTAATGGCTGCAAAAATGTCGAAAAAAACCTACAGCTCTTTCAATATTTATGATACCGCTTGCGGTGTATCCATCGGATATTGAGCTTCATTGAGGCACATTTCAAAACCAAATATGATTTATGTGGCTAGCGGGAGAGAGATGAGATATTCAATGCTGGGGCCCAATGAAAATGAAAATGTTTTTGCAAAACAAAAGGCGAATTTCTAACGTTGTCTGATCTTTCTGATCAATCCATTGGAACAAATCCTCAACCGGCAGCCGTACAACTGAGATCATCGTCGTCGAGTTATTTATTTATTATTGATTCCGCTATTGTCTCGTCGCCAACTGTCTGTTGCGATAATTTATAGGGCATACATGTAGTTTAGCGGCTTTTAATTGATGCCTAAAATGCGGTCCAGAGAAGTTGGCGCCCGCATTTGCTGAAATTCGAGCTGAGATTTGTAAATTAAGAAGCGAAACAAGTTTACGCCAAGCCGAACTTCAAGTACACACTTGGGAAGCTCTCCGGCACTCGCAAACAAAGTTCTGCTCTTAACCCACAAAGTATACTTGATGTGGGAGCTGATCCGATCGGGATCGAGCCTCCAGATGTTGGTCATGTGGAAAAGAAATTAACCAAATTTCAGAATTTCATGACTGCCTCCTCTTCAGTTTTCAGTTTTAAGTTCGTGGGCAGATCTTTAGAAGTTCTCTTATGGTGGCGGGGCTTCGTTTTTCATTGCCCATTTTTGCGGTGTTGGTTGGACGGACAAACAAATTATCTTTTTTGTAGTCGTTTTTTGTTGCCTTATTTATTTTCTTTACATTTTTAGGTGCTCAATCATTTAGTTTTGATTTTCGGACTATCTCTTTGCTGGTCTTAGTGAACGGTATTAATGACAAAAATAAATAAACACAGGAACGAACGCCTTTTGATTTTGGGTAAACAACAAGCCACTAGAGTACATATACTTAGTTATGACGCAATCCGCTGCCACTTGACTGAATGAATATGTATGAACATATCATATTTGCATCTAATATTTTCGAGTAGCTGCGAAATCTACTCATTCCGACATGTTTGGGTTAGTGGATGTTAAAGGCAATGGAGCGTGAAGTTAAGTAATGCCATTTATAAGACTCTCCAACATGTGGTTGGCAATTTATGCGGCTTTTCTGACACCGCAGGTGACAACAGCAAGTGCAACTCGGGACACGCCTCACTGGGTTTCGTGTGATGATGTGGAAATTTAAATTTAAACTGAATTTAAACAGTTGATATAATAATTATAAGGCTTATGCTGATGAATGATCATCTCAATGCCTATGTGGAAGGTTAACATTTTTATTTGTTTGTTATTTTGTACAAAAAAAGGCTGTCATGTCTCTCCGAACTTTGGAATGTAATCTTAACTCGTCTGTGGGGGCAGCCTTAGGTTAGATAAAGTTTTCATTTTTATATTTATTACTTCTAGCTTCTAAGTTTTAGGGGGTTTCATGGGGCCTATACCTTCTTACATATATGTTAGATAGTAAAGGCATTTCCTTGGCGATAAAGTTGGGAAATAGTTAAGGTCTCCGAGCTTTTTATTTCTATTTAAATCATTTTTGTAGTATTTAAAAGATAAAAAAAGGGCTTGTGTTGCATTAATATCCCCAAAGGGGTTAATGTTGTTCTATACTTATTTTAGAGAAATGTTGAAGAGAAAACAGTCTTGTTTTAAATAACATTTTAAAGAGTTTATATTGTTATATAAATATTTCTTCTTAATCAAACTTTAAACGATAAATGAATTACATTTATATTCGTTTAATTGATATTTTGATATTCCAATTTTGTGTACCTATTCTCTATTCCCCATTACGCAATGTGTTCGGCTTCCAAATAATTAAGCAAATAAACATTAGTTTTTGTATTACGGAAATCCACTGACACTGCCTGCCCCTCCCACCGCGAACATTTTTGGACTCGACGCATTTCCGTTGAATAGATCAGACCCCGGCAGCATATGCTCTATATCGTCTGCATTCAAACACAACACAAGACACACTCCCCCTTTTTTCCCAACCCAAAAACTTCCATTCGATTGCCGTTTGTTTATGCAAATGTATGGGGAGCATTTTCTTGTATTTGGTGTTTTATTTTCGTTTTTTTAGGGAAACCCAAACAATTAGCTATGCGTGAAAGTAAATAAACTATTTTTACCGTGCACTTCTTATTTTTTGTGTCCAAGCTGGTTTGTGTTTTGTAACTAGGCCAACTCAGACAAACGGGCGACTGAAGCTGAATATATATAGAATACAAACTGACTGCCCTTTCAGTATCTGACTTCCCTTTTTGTTAAGACTCTCTGTAATTGTTATAATTATTTACGCTCAATAAGTGGGGAAAAGTTTCCTATGCTTTTCCTCAGAATTATTACTTTTAGGTGCGCTCATTAATGGCCAAAAATAGCGAAATAAACATAAATAACAATCAACTGGACTTCTCGTCATAATCACCATCATTAACTCACTGACTGACTGACTGACTGACTGTCGGGCGGAACCATTCATAAGATCTTAAGAAGCTAAAAAGTACCGACAACCGAGAGGAAGAAACAACAATTTACCGCTTCTGAAATTCTTTGTTTCACATTTCTGAAGAATTTATAATGTTCGCCTGAGGGAACTTGTAATCATTTCATACATCATTATTGAAATGGAAATTGAAATTGAAAAAATAGAGAGAGAAAAACATTAAAAGTCATTCAACTTGAACGTTATTCCCTGGCCTGATTTTGGCCCCTTGTTAATGGTTCTTGGCATTGGGGCTATAAGCACGCATAATATCTGTAAAAACAAAACCCGTTTTGTAAGGTTTTTACTTTTCATTCTGCCAGGTTTGATTTATAGATAGAAATAGATTGTTTTTTCTATCCATATCTAAAGTGCACAAGCAAAGGCACTCAAAATTATAATTAAAGTTTACGCAACTTTGAGCTAACAAGTAAAATGGATAATTAAGAGGGTTAACAGATTATTTCCGAGAAAATGAAATACAAAATTTTCTCATTAGACACGTTCCCCAATAAGCTTTAATCTTTAATTTCTCTCTCAATTGTTAGCTCTTTTTAAAGTACAAATTTTATGCCTGGTTCAAACCACATTCCTAGCAACCCTTTCTTACTTTATTTATTATCAACAACCACAATTTCAAGTGCATTTCTACGCTATCTTTTCAATAATTGCTGAATGTATGTCTTGATAAGAAATTCGTTGCAAAAAAGGTATACGAAAGACTAAACACATGATTTATGGCATAGTAAACGTTAACTAATCACCAGACTCTACATGTGTCGGGTATAAACAATTTATTTTTGGCCAGGGCAAGACCAAAAATATATTCACAAAATACACATTATAAATGTCAACTCGTTTTCTTTAGAAAATTTATGCGGTATTCCGAATGCGGTAGTTGGTCAAGTTAATATAATTTATTCCAAAATGCAACACACATAGATTTGTTGGCCAAAAGTATCAGGTTTTCGTTTAAACGAGTCTCTGAAGAGGCGTCTAAAATGTTTTTGGTCAAAACAACTTAATTGTTTGGAAACACAAATTATACTGTATATAGTTGGCAAGGAAATTTAAAATTAATTTAAGAGGGAATAGAAAACTAAACGTGAAATCACTAAGAAAAGCTAAACTGAAATTTTTGAAAATTCATTGAAACTTGTATAATAATAACTGGTTGATAGCCGGTTTTATTTTAAACAAAATCTGGTTATAGCCTACTCTGAGTACCTGACAGAAAGAATTTTATAATTGGGAATGTCTTTATTTTTATTAAACTTTAATTATCGCTGCACCCGCTGCCAAAATTCAAAGACAACTTGTGTTAATTTATAATGGGACCTGCTACATCAAGTCTTTACAAGCCATTAAAGCATTTTAAAGTGTCTGAAAGCCAGCATAAAAATGGACATTAGTTCTAAATTGTTTTTATTTTACCTTGCCTCAAGTTCACCAAATTGCATACATCTCATATATATATTTTTCCCTCCCATATCTCGCAGCTAAAATAATTTATTTTATATTATAGAGATTAATATGTATACATGACTTTCGGTTGCTTTGCAAATTGCGCAACCTTGAACTAATTTCTATTTAAATAATCTTTTGTCAACATTTCAGAGACAGAAAATTGCGTCACTCCCGCGCATTGAATGTATTTTAAAATAAATATTTCAAATTCAAGATAAAGTTGGCAGAATTTATTTTGATAGTTAATTAAATTTTACAATCTGCGTTCTGTGTTTCTTACTTTGTAAATTGTTTTGATAATTGGTGGCCTAGTCGATTTATTTCATGCAATGATTCTTATTCCAAGCACTCTTCACTTCGCTTTAACTGTAGAAATTTTCCATTTTCGAGAGGATTTATTATTTATTACGGGAAATCTATTTTCGTTTCATATGCTTGGCATGCGTTTGGCCAGCTGCCAATAGACCACGCACTGGGCCACGTCTTGTACATAGCTCTATTCCCCAATGGGTTGGGATTATGGCCAGACAGCTGCTAGCTTCTAGCATTTCCATACTAAACTGCACTTTTCTATAATGATTCTGCTAAATGCGTTTTTTGTCTGCTCTTCTCCTTCGTGTATACATATGTTGGATAATTGTTTACAAATTTGCGTTTTTAACGCATTGTTTATTATTTCGATTTGACGGCTCTGATTTTAAATTGAGGTAATTAAACCACATAAAAATGGGAAGAAATGGGTAAATATTTGCTTTTGTCGAAATCTGTGTGTGTTTTTAATTTTTGGACAGCCTTTTGACGCACGGAAAGGGTCAACGGTATAGTAAAGAATTTTGTGTTAATATTTATATCCTTTGTGCAATTTTCTAAGAATTAATAATGCAAACAAATCAAATTTTACAATTCCTTTAGAGGCAAAATATTCTCTTAAATTGAACCATAAACGTTTCAGCGATAATATCGCCCAAAGCAAACATGATATCATCGTGATAATTTCGTTTTATATATACCAACTTAACTGATAATTCAATTAAAGCAAACATGAGTTGCAGGGGCAAGCAAAGCGGCAAATGAAATCGAAAAACAGGTACAGGTCGGCATATACCTTGTGCATACTAAGAAATGTATCTTATCGGTTGTCTTTAGTATCTTTTGGTAGTATCGTCATGTCTCGGCTTCGCCTCCTTTTATGTCTCACTTTTCCAACAATTAACTGCCAATGTACGAATTACGAATTGTATTTCTCATTTACTGACGTTTTTCCTTTACGTTTTTTCTTTAAATTTTCAGAGGAGCAAGAACGTGTGCAGAAGAAGACATTCACTAATTGGATTAATTCATACCTACTGAAGGTGAGTTGTCTACGATATATCCGCGGAACCTCCCCATCGATTTGTCTTGGAAGGTGCAAATAAATTGTGTCTACAGTCTCGTTGTGGCATTGAAATTTGCATATTGATTTGCATTAGATAATTTAAACGTGAGAGGTTTTTCTAGCTCTGCCAAAAAAGCAAAAAAACTAAACAAACAAAATGGGTTAAGGGGCGTGACACGTCTGTCAGTCGGAATACAAAATCAGAAATTAAGCGTGATAAGCGTATTTAAGCCGTTATTTGTCGAGTTATTATGAGGGAAATAATAAGCCAAAGCTTTTTGTTCAGATAATTGTGACATAATATGCGCGAAATTTAAAGGTTTTGCGATTTTTCCATTGTCAAGTGAATAAGTAAAATATTATTGTATTTTTTTGTTAAAATAGTTGTGTCTTTTCCTTTCGATATACATTCATAAACTCTACCTCCCTGATATTTTATGTTTTCAAAGAGATTTCCAGGGGTTCATTAGCATATATGTGAGCAAATACCTTCGTCTCGTGTTCTGGACAAACATTTATCATGTGTCTGGGAAGGAATATTCAAGTCACTCTTTCCCGCTGGATAACTTCCAAGAATATCTTGTAAGCACAAGCACGCACACGCAGTGGTATTGCCTTGGCAATGCGAGAAATTCCTCAACGGATTGGGTCTATGGTAGGTGCTATGGCTGCTCCTCATCTATTTCTGCCCACTCTCTCGCCTTTTAGCAATGCAAAAAAGATTGCCCGTTGAGAGCTAGCTAGAGTTGACGGCTGTCTGGCCTAAGTTGCTGCCTGAAAGCAAGCAAACAACCAGAGAGTTGCATTAATGCCGAACGTATCTTACAGATACATAGTTCCGTTTCAGCCGGGGATCGGTTGGTTGGTGACTTCAATTGCATTGCCATTAACCCGCTAAAGAAACCCACGCGACGCCTACTGACTTACTTTCTTACAGCTGCGAACCCAAGTTGATTTAATGCAGTTTTCAGACGCTCTCCGGGCCGGAGTTTGAGTGAGCCATGTTTGGTTTTGGTGTCTCTAATGCGTTATCTTTTAATACCAACGGCAATCTCAAGACATGAGCCGGCAAATATTGCCTTTTTTTGCTGACACAATTGGGGATAAAATAGTAGGATCAAAGAGTTACAGAAAGAAAAGACAGAAATCTCTAGAAAGACTAAAAATATACAAAAGAATCTTGTATCACTAAAAAACAAAAAATCTTAAGCTGTTTCAGCTATTTTTATTTTATTTATTCAAGAAAATATACTACATTTTTTACCCTGAGTGTAAATGCAAGTAGAAAAGCTGTTGCCGGCCGGCCGGCAATTATTTCAATACAATCCAATCCGGGCGGCCGTTGAAAACCAGTTCCTCAACTGCCAGACACTGCAGTTCGATAAGAGACTCCAGCTCTGGAGGCACGTGAAAGGAGCAAGAGCAGGCGGCATGCAAGCCAGGCAAGGGTCCCCGAATTGATGATTTAGCAGAGTGCGTGGGCTTGACTTGCCTCTGATTGCAGACATATATTTCAGCAGGGGCTCCAAGGAGCTGTGTCGAACCCACATCTACATCGGAGATTATGCAATATGGAAATGAGTCACTTAATGTGCATAATGACATACAAATTGCAGTCCCGTTGCACAATGATTGGTTAACACACATTACACCGAGGCAACTAATGGTCTGGCAAAATGTGTATTGCTAATAAAAAGTGATTTATTTAATTTGTGTGCACCTATTGGACCTTTTGTCAGTGCCCGACAATTAGCAAGTATCTTCCTCCCCACCCAATATACTGAATATCCAACATATACCCAGATACACACTCAGCAAAGTGTGTTTGAAGGGGCTGAGAGGCCAGAAAAATGTTGGATTGGCATTCGTTTCATTTCAAGCTCAGTTCAAGGTGAACGAGTTTGGTTTCGGATCCACCACTGGTGGCGACCCAAAAACCCGCTCTGGACACTCGCTTTTATTTTCATAGAATTTGATTAAAATTTATGAATTAATTTACACACTTGAACCAGCATGTTGGTGGGTCGCCCGCTGCCGCAATGACAAAGACGTCATGGCACGTTGGATGTTCAATTTTTGAGTGGCCAGCCCCACATTCTAGCCATACACGCTTTTGATTTCTTTATGACATAATTGATGGCAACGCCCCGGCACGAGTTGTTGCGGGCTTTTGATCACTCGCATTTCCCGCTGGGGAATCTATGATGTATATGGCAGAGCTATAAATCCAAAGTGAAAGGATCTATGTAGCCATTGCGAGGTGCTTAAATTAGAAAGGATTTTGTGGTGTGGGAAAGTGGGTCACGAATGCTGGGGAGAGAGATCATTTGTCAGGTGCTCATCCCATTGTGTTGGACAGGTGACAAGTGAGGAGATAAGAAATGATTTACAAGCAATTAAACACTGAATCAGAGAAAAAGATAACTTGCTTTTTAAATAGTAAAAAGGATCTTAAAGCAGTCTAAGTTAAAAATTTAGCACCCTAATGAATAGCAAAATTACTAAGTTCATTTTTACTTAGAGATGACATAAGTAGTACAAACTATTCTTAATTTTAAGTACTAAGCTTGAGCATTCTTAAGTACACACAACTTTGCTACTTATCATTTTAACCGTCAGCAATTATAATGCTCAGGCGGCCTGATCACAGGGCCAGGTGTCTATTTTACGATTAGCGCAGGTAAAACTTAGTCCAATGTCATGTTTGGGGGGCATTAAGTGCCTCAGAAGAGAAGCCCAGGCAACCGTTGTAATGACACATATGTATGTCCCAGCCTAAGAAACAAAAAACCCAAAAGGCCTAAACAAAAAAAAACTTTTATATAAAACACTATGACACCATAAATTCCAGAAGTTAATGGAGGAACCAAATAACAACGAAAGAAAGGGCGGGCTTAGTGGCACAGGAAACGGAAGCATTGAAATTGATTTCGCTATGTCTGTTCTGAAGGAGAATTCACACACAAAAATGAAAAGTTTTTGCTGTTCGGAAAAACTTTTACCAAGCGACACGATGTCATTGTCTTTTGCATGTTGCTCGCAACAGTTGAGTAAAGTTCTGCAGAAACTATTTATATCCACAAGAAAGCTCAATTAAATGCTACACTCAATTACAATGTATTTTCACCGTTTTGTTGGCAGTCACTTTGTTTGTTTGTTTGTTTGTTTATTTGCTATGTGGTGGCACTTCCGTTGCGGCGTCCCCTAATGGCATTACCTTAAAAATTGTAATCTTTTGTGGTGGATTCAAGTTAAATGCCTGCTCGTGCCACTGGCCAATTTGTCTTGGCTCGGCACTGAAGTATCACCGCAAATTATCGCTATGGCAAGCAGCAATTTAAACTATTTTAATTGATATAATGCGACTTAATGTTGAGCGTTTTTGGTTTTGGTTCGTGAGCTGCATTTGATTGATTAACCGAAAATAAAACTTATGCAAAATCTAACCGAGCATCCAGAAGGGGGAACCATTAAATCTGTTCACTGCGCCCCATTAAGTTTGTTTATTTGGTTTGGCTACAGCCAAGAGAGTGCATAGTGGCACATAATATAGCCATAAAATGTATACTTAAAAAGAGTACACAACAAGGCACTTGCAGGCAATTGCCCGATACTTTTGGGCTCTTTGATATAAGTGCTCGTTAAATGTGGCTTAATTTGAAACTTAATCAAAAGAGAAACTTTAATTAAACAGTAAACAGAAGTTAACAGTAATGATTAAAAGAGTTTTCTAGCCAGCTTTTGTATTTTCTAGTGCATTCTCCATAATCTTTTCCTTTCAAATGCTTGTTTGAGACTAGAGGAAACTTACAATATTTATACATTTTTAATTTTTCCATTGAACTTTTAACTTATAAATCGTTTTCCCCTTTTTCAGCGTGTTCCACCGCTTCGTATCGATGATTTAATCAATGACTTACGCGATGGTACGAAACTAATCGCATTGCTCGAAGTTCTGTCCGGCGAACGCCTGCCCGTGGAGAAGGGCCGCGTCCTGAGACGTCCACATTTCCTTAGCAATGCCAACACGGCCCTGCAGTTTTTGGCCAGCAAACGGATCAAGTTGGTCAATATTAATCCCGCAGATCTGGTGGATGGGAGACCACCAGTTGTGTTGGGCTTGATATGGACGATCATCTTGTACTTCCAGGTGAATATAATTATGTGCTTAAATTAAATTCTAAATAATGAACTCACCTTAAGAGTGTGCACCAGTTCACGAATTGAGAGCACCACCAAAAAATATAAAATTAAAATTGGTTACTAGTTGTACACCTTCTCACGAGGCTACCCACCAATGTAGAGATGTACAAAATCCACAAAATGTTGATACCTTTTGAACGTAAAATTAACCCTATGAAACCTTCTTTTTCTATATACTTTTGATACCATAATGTTAAACGTACACAAGCTTCGTAAAAAGAGGCGGAAAAACTTAGTAGTAGTTATAAATTATGCGCCACAGGTGGGTCTAAGTGTTGTCTTGTGTAGTACCTCATATATATTTGGGTAGATACTGTTTTTTTTTTCAGTTGGTAGCCGACCATTATTTAAGGCACTTCCATATCTTAAGTTTAACCATCGTACATTTCCATGACGGAAAAGATGTTGTAAATTTAACTAACTCAATTCTTTGTACTCGCAGATCGAGGAGAATAGCCGCAACCTAGAATATTTGGGTCATGGTATTGGCGGTTCGGTGAGTTCCCTCGACAGCGTTGGCAACCAGAAGCATGGCGATGTAAGGGCTGAGAAATGGAAGCAGGGCGCCAGGAAGACCCTGCTCAACTGGGTGACCAATGCCTTGCCAAAGTGAGTATTGACAGTGCCATTTTCTTAGGCCAAATTAGTTAATGTATTGTTCCTCCCCTCCCAACGCAGGGACAGTGGCGTGGAGGTGAAGGATTTCGGTGCCAGCTGGAGAGATGGCGTCGCTTTCCTTGCCCTTATTGATGCCATCAAGGCGAATCTGGTCAACTTGGCTGAGCTGAAGAAGACCAGCAATCGCCAGCGTTTGGAGACTGCTTTCGATGTGGCCGAGAGCAAGCTGGGCATTGCCAAGCTCCTAGACGCTGAGGATGTGGACGTACCCAAGCCGGACGAGAAGAGTATCATGACATATGTGGCGCAATTTTTGCACAAGTATCCCGAACCAAAGGTGGGTTAAACAATATATTAACATTACTATAACAAACAAAAACCTAGAGCGAAATCTTTAATCTTAAATATCTCTTTCTCTTCCAAAAGGGTGCTTCGCGCGACCAATCGCATGCGCAGCAGGAGGCGGACGAGCTGCGTCGCTTCCTGGTGGAAAAGACCACCGAATACGAGCCCATGGTCATGATGAGCTCGTTCCCACGCGACTTCGGTGAATATCTTCTGGCACGTTCGGAAGTCGATGCCCATTTGCCGGCCTACAACCGTCTGAAGCAGCTAATTGAGAGCCAGAGCGGCTTCCTGCAGGTTTCCCGGCAATCTTGGGACGAAATCAACGAGCTGTGGCAGCGCCTCCAGTACCAGATGATGTACTGGCTCTGGCTACTGGATTCGGAGCTGCCCGGCGACTTTGGCACCGTTGGCAAATGGTTAGCCGAAGCGGAGAAACTATTGATGGACAATGAAATACCCAATGCCATGAATGAGGAGACGGCTGCTGTGATCAGCAGGAAGCTGGAGGAGCACAAGCTATTCTTTGCCGATCTGCCTCGCATTTTGGCCATGTTTGATAATGCCAAGCGATCACCACTGGCCCAGCAGATTCCATTGGAGCAGCTGCGCAACATGGAGCGTCGTCTGCAAGAAGTTGGACCCAAGGCAGCGGAACGAAGAATCCGCCTGAAATTCCTTGAGCACAAGTGCTGCCTGATTGCCTTCTTGAATCTCGTGGAGAACAAGATGCGCGGCTGGACGGGCAAGTACGGACATGAGGAGAAGGTGGCCCAGCAGCTGGAGCAGTACAAGAACTTTGTGTCGCGCAACAAGATCTTCCAGGAGTTCCAGAAGGCCTTCGTCGACATGCAACAGGTGGTGGACGAGTACAAGCGCGAGGGCAACGTTCCGCGCAAGGACATCAACGATATTGATCGTTTTATGTACGAAACCGAGGAGCGCTGGAAGCGTGTCTCCATGGAGCTGAAGTGCTGCCAGAACTCACTGGAGGAGGTGGTCAACTGCTGGCGCAACTGGAACCAATTGGCCCCCACCTGCGAGGAGTGGCTGTTGCTGGCCGAGCAGAAGGTCAACCAGAGCGAGGACGAGCGCCTGGACTTTTTCCAGGACATACCCGTGTGGAAGGACAAGTTCGATGCTCTGGCTAGCTCTGCCAACTATCTGATTGCCTCCTGCGAGGAGCCCATTGCCCAGCAGCTGCGTCAACGCCATGGAGCTCTCTCTGAGCGATTTGAACGTCTGTTTGCCAACACCAAGCAGTATATGCATGCTGGTGACATTATCCGGTCGCGTCAGGAATACAAGTCCGGCATCGAGCAGCTCTCCAGGTGGTTACGCGGGGCGGAAAGCGTGCTGGACCAACGACAAGTCCTAGGAAACTCGGAGCAAATCAAGCAATATGGTCAGCAGCTTCAGCAACTCGCCAGCGAGATCGATGACAACGAGGAGCTGTTCAAGACCATCAGCAGAAATTTCCAAGGCCTGATACAGGACTTATCTCGCGACGAGGTGGACAAGATGATGAAGCTGCTGAAGCTAGAGAAGGAGTCCCTGGTGCGCATTCGCGCCCAGTTGCCTGCCAAGCTGCATCTGTTCCATCAGCTCCAGATCCAACAGGAATCCCTGGAGGCGGGACAAAAGGAGATCCACCAGTGGCTGAGCGAGGCTGAACAACTCCTGGGAACGCACAATCTTTCGGGAGGACGGGATGCCATTAATGAGCAACTGCACAAGCACAAGACCTACTTCTCGCGGACCGTGTACTACCGCTCCATGCTGGAGAGCAAGAACAAGGTGTTCCAGAATCTACTGAAAGCCGTCGCCGCCGATGACAAGATCGATACGGCGCCAGCCTCTCAGCAAATGCAACAACTCAACGAACGCTTCAATTATGTGATCCAGAATGCCCAGCAGTGGGAGCAGCGCTTGGATTCAGCCGCCGGCGGTTGGAGCAACTTCAAGGACAACGAGCGAGTGGTTAGCGAGTGGCTAACCCAGGCAGAATCTATGCTGGTGGAGAAGCACATCGAGTCGAAGACCACCATCGAGACGCAGAAGTACTTCTTCGAGCAGGTCAACGATCGCTGGATGAACGATCTGGTGCAATCGGCTCAACAGCTCCTAACCACCTTGCCCGCCCAGGAACAGCCGGCTGTGGTGCGCAGCGTGGAGGACTTGCAGTCCCGCTGGAAGAATGTGCTATCCCAGGCTCCCCTACACCTGCTGAAGCTGGAGTTCAGACTGGATGAGAACGCCTTCTATCAGTCCTTCAAGGATGTGGAGAAGGAGTTGCAGTTGGAACAACAGGCTCTTAACCGCAACGAGGATGTGGACTCTATACTGCAGCGCAACCAGCAGTTCCTTCTGCAGCAGGATGCGGTGCCTCGAGTGGAACGCTGCCTGCAAAACATGCAACGTTTGGCCCAGGCACACCGTCAACAGCAGCCCGGTGATATAAGTCTGGACCAGGCCTACGACAACGCCAAGTCCCAGTGGGATCTGTTGTCCAACAAGCTGGGCGACATGCGACAGACCCTCCAACAGATCCCAGCCCAATGGCAGGGCTATCATGTGAAGTTCAACGACATGGTCCAGTGGATGAACAGCGTGGACCAGAGTCTGAAGAATATCGTGAATGAAGTGAACACCATGGAGGAATTCGAGAAGGAGAAGGTTGTCTTCCAGGTGAGTTATCTAGAGTACTTACCCTTAAGCCCTCCATTTCGATCATCCTGAAAAATAATCTTCTCATTAATCCATCACACGCATGCATATAAGCTGAGGGAGCTAGTGGTAACTAATCTGCTTTTATATGTTTAGAAATTATGTTGTTCTGCAGTGATGCCATCAATGATTATTTTGATATGTACAATATTAATTTAAAGAAGAAAAAAGCATTTAAATGGCATCCCTGCTGTTTTCGAAAACATCTTATTAACTAACTCGCTTTGTCCTTATTTCGTACAGAAAATCTGTCAAGATGCGGACAACAAACGCGAGGACATGAAATGGCTGGTCAAGACCTTGGACTCGCTGCTTAGCTATGCCACCGAAGATGAGGCCAATCTGGAGCAGAAAAAGCTGGAGGATCTGATCGCTCGCTACAAGAACCTCATACCAACCATTGAGATCACCATGGTCAAGACGGAGGTCTTCTCCAAGTGCTACACCTACCGCCGAGAAGTTCACGAAGTGGTTTGCCTGCTGACCAAGGTCAAGGATCAGACGGCCAACATCCCGGCGCCGGATAGTCTGGAGCGTGTGAATCGCATGATTGAGGAGCAGCAGTATGCTATCAATCAGCTGGATCACCAGCGTCCTCACATCATGTCAATGCTACAGCGGGGACGTGATCTTAGCAAGGACATCCACGCCCCAGCCTTTGTGAACACTGAGGTGAAGAATCTGGAAACTGGATGGAATCAGGCCTACACCGAGACCTCGGACAAACTGCAGGCCCTCAAGGGCACCCAGGCGGTGTGGAGCGAGTTCGTGGATCAGAAGAACGACATCTTCTCCATGTTGCAAACGGCTGAGACCGAACTTCGCGCCCTCACACCCCTGCAAACCGACCCGAAGAACGTCAGCCAGGATTTGAAGTCCAAGAGGGATCTGAATGTGCAGCTGCAGCAGGCATCGCATCAGCTTCTGCCCAAGCTGCATGCTCTCAAATCTGAACTGGCTCCGCTGGCTGCCGCCGACAAGCGCCCCATCCTGGAGAAGGAAGTGACCGAGGTGGAGAAGATGTTCTTCAACACCATGGAGCATGTTAAGGATCGTGTCGGCTACTTGGAGGACTACAGTGCCAAGTGGAACAACTACAAGACCCGCCTTGCCGAACTCCAGGAATGGGCCAACAAGGTGGCGCCGAAGAACATCGAGGCCCTGCAGTCCGAGGATCTGACACCGGAAGAGCGTGTGGTCAAGGTGCAGGCCTTCAAGCGACTCCTCGGAGATCGCATGAAGCAACTGGATCTACTGGCCGCCGACGCTTCCGAATTGGCACCCAAGGAGGGAAACATTGCCGAGGCCAAGCGACTGAAGGGCGAGATCACGAAGCTGCAAGAGGTCCTCAGTGCCATCAACCGGAACGTGGACCACCAGGCACAAGCCGTGCAGGAGGACCTCGTCAACTGGCAGCAGTTCCAGGCCGGTCTGCAGCAAATCAAGCCAGCCGTGGAGCAAAGCGAAGTCAAGGTAAATAATGTAGTTTCTAAGCCCATCTCCCTCGAAGAAGCCGTTGCCATGCAACACAACGCCCAACAATTCGAGACACAGTGCCAGGAGCAATTGGACAAGCTCCATGGCATATCAAACATCAGTCATAAAATGTTATGCAAGACCAATGCCCCCGATGAGCTGGACGCTATGCATTCACGCTGGTCGGCGGTCCACGAGAATGCCAAGCAGGCGAGCGCCAAGCTCGAGAAATTGGTGGCCAATTGGAAGTCGTTCGACGCCGATGCCGCTAAGCTCGAGGATTGGGTTGGCCAGGGCGAGCAGCAGATGTCCAGGCGTCCAGCTGTCCTCAATACCCCGCACATTGACAAGCTCGAGAAGGAGCTGGTCAAGCTGAAGTCCTTCAACAACGAGATCTCGCAGCAGCAGGCGAAGCTGGTGACTCTGGGTCAGAATGCCGATCAGATTAGTTTGCATTTGGCACCCGAGGGCGCAGCGGCGCTTAAGGATCGCGTCAATCAAATGAAGGGAAAGCTGCAGAAGCTGTCGGAAACCACTCGCGGCCACATCAACGAAGTGTCGGATGCCATTATTTCGCGCCAGGACTTCAATGCCAAGTTGGTGAACTTCTCCAACTGGATGGAACAGTTGCGTAACCAGGTGACTCAGGTGGAGGAAATCAATCCGGAGCGCGTGGAGACTAGTCTCCATGTGATTCACGCCCTGCTGCAGGAACATGCCGATAAGAAGCCCAGCTTCAATGCCATCTACGATGAGGTGAAGCAACTGGCTTTGGGTGCCACGCCTGAAGAGTCCAACGCCCTGAATGATGCCTACACTGCTCTGGTGGTCAACTATCAGAATTTGGAAACGAACATGCTGCAGAAGAAGGCGGCCCTTGAGAAGTGGACCGAGCTTTTGGGATGGAAGAACGACACGGAGTCGCATTTGAATTACCTGAAACACCAACTGGACAAACCAGAGGGACCGCCTGCTGAGGAGCTGACCAAGGTTATTGCAGAGATCGACAATTTGGGCCAGGGTCTGGGATACTGGAAGGGTCAGGCCAAGGAGATAGACGAGAATCCAGCCATCCAGCTGAGGGATGCTTTGTCCCGACGTCCACTAATTGCTACCCAAATTGTCAATGATGTGGAGAACAAGCTGGAGAACCTGAAGCTGCGCTCGCAGAACCAACAACAGCAACTCCAACAGATGACAGTGCGCAAGGACAAGTTCCATGCTCTGGAGCACAACTTTGGCCAAGCGCTGCAGGAGAATCGCGCCAAGCTGGACGAGATTCTCAGACAGCATCCGACCTTGAACAACATCGATCAAATCATTGCCGATTTGGTGGCCCTGAATGATGCACTGAAGTACCAAGCCGACCTAAAGAATCGCATCCACGACGAAGGTTCCTTGCTGATGCGTGAGGATATTGCTAGCATGCCTGCTATTCAGGAGAGCCTGCTCGTCATGGATAAGAATTATGATTCGCTTCAGAATGAGATCGCCGATCGCATTCAGAAATTTAACTTGATTAGCCAAGCCTTGAAGGAGTACGCCGACTCGAAGGACAGGTTCTCCAAGGAGCTGAAGAAGGCTGAGGATTTGTTCAACGCCATACCCCAGCAGCCGCGTGATGAAACTGAGCTCCAGCAGGCTTCCGAAAAGACCAGGAAGACCATGGAGCAGCTGCGCAAGTCCAAGCTCAATTTGGATGAACTCGAACGACGGGGAAGCAATGTTGGAAAACTATTCAGTGCCATTGGCGAGCCGATCCCTCAGGAAGTGCCCCAGGAAGTGGCAGCTGCCAAGCAACATTGGCAGGACCTGCACGACAAGACAGCCAAGAATGCACATGTCTACGAGACCGAGGCAGTTATTTGGTCGCAGATCGAGGATGCCAAAAAGGATTTGCTCCCTTGGCTGTCCGAGACGAATCAGGGACTGTGCGATGCGGCGGATAACTCCATAGAGATCGAGTTTGGGCCCATGCGTTTAAGTAAATACCGCACCGAGTTGCCTTCTTATCAGGCTCTCAAGGATTCAATTGTGGAGAAAACAAATGATTTGGTGAAGATCAACAAGGGAGCCGATATCCCTGCTCTGTCTGCTCTTAATAAACTGCTGAATGAACAGTTTGCTGAGGTGCAAAATAATGCTGATCGCTTGAGCGCTATAACCACATCGTTTAATGACCAGGAACAGGAATTGCGCAGGCGCTCGAAGGAAGCTGGCGAGCAGGTGAGCAAGCTCCGTGAGCAGCTCATCAAGTGCGACGACATGTCTGGCGATAATAACAAGATCATGGAGCGTCTCCTGCAATGCCGCGCTCTGCGTGGTCAACTGGACAATAGCGGCAATGAGATCGACAACATTAAGCAGAAGGTCGACGAACTGCGCAATCTCTATCCCACTTTCAGTGAGTCCATCATACCCAAGGAGCTGAATAACGTGCAGAAACGCTATGAGAACGTCGATCTGTATGCCAAGAAGATTGAGAGTTCTCTGCTGCAGTTCCTCAAGAAGTTCCATGCCGATAAGGTGGGCATGCTGAAGCGCATCATTGCCACTCAACGCGAAAAGGTGGCCTGGTGTCAGCCGGAGTCGTCCAGCGATAAATACAACCTGGATGTGAAGAAGTCCTCATTGCAGGAGGTAAGCAAGAGCATTGATGACTGCAAGGCGCGACATGCAGAAACCTTGAAGTCACTGGAGATGCTGAAGGCTGTTGAATCCCCACAAAATCTGGCCGAACTTACCAGCGATGCGGAGTTGCTGCACAACGACATGAAGGCACTGCAGGACAGCTTCGATAAAATTAAGGGCATCCTCGATGAGAATGTCGATTTGTGGTCTCAGTACGAGCAATCGAACGAACAGATTTCCAATTGGTTGCGTGACGTTGAGGGACGCGTTAAGGCCGAAACGAGCAGCCAAGTTAACCTTCCCGAGGTACCACAGAAGCTTCAAGAGTTGGCCATACTCCAGCAGGATGTGTTGGCCCATGAGCCCATAATTACCAACCTGGAGCAGACATCTCAGCAACTGATTGAAAAGAATCCGGAGGCGCGAATTGGGCAGTTTGTCACACACTTGGTACAGCGCTACCAGGCTGTGGCCAAGGCCCTGGCCAACTACATCGATAAGACCCGTAGTGCCCAATTGTCGAATGCCAACTTTGCAAAGGCGGCCAAGGATTTCAATGAGTGGTTTGGTGATGCTAAGATCGAGTTCCAGGAATTGGCTCGCATGGGATCTCCGGGATCTTCATCCGCCACGGCCCAACAGTTGCAGACCGTCAAGAACTACATCAAGACCTTTGACAATGGTCAGCTGCTGCTAAACAATGCTGTGGATATTGGCGAGGCCCTGTATCCAGTGGTTTCTCCCGAAAATAGGGAACGCATTCGTGCCGATCTTCGCCAGATGCGTGAGAAATTCGATTACCTGAGAGACGAAGCCAACGCTTTCATGCAGCAAGTGGAGGGTGTTCTAATACAGAAGACCTCCATCGAAGAGAGCTACACCCAGGTATCGCACTATCTCAACGAATCTAAGGCTAAGGTTCCCACTAGTGATGAACTGTACCCAACTTTGGCAACCAAGAAGGCTGCCCTCCAGAACTACAAGACGCAGCTGCAGGAGATCACCCTTCACAAGAATGCCCTTAAGCAATTGCACGATAAGGCTGTTACACTATGTGATGATGAGTCCGAGCGAAAGACCGATGAGTCCATCCAGGAGTACAATACTCTTTCGAAGAAAATTTCGGACAGAATCACTACTGTGGGCAACCATGTGGTTAAGCATGAGGCCTACGACCAGGTGCTGGAGAAGGCCCAGGATTGGTTGAATACAATCAAATCGGAAGCCATTGATATACTCAACGAAACTACCTTTGAGAAGGAGGGTGCCGAGGAGAAGCTAATTGTTGTGGAAAATCTTTTGCAACACAAGCCCGAGGGGGATTCCATTTTCGATACCTGCCATAATTTATTGGAAACGGTGCTATCCCAAACCCATTCCAGTGGTCATCCAGCCCTGCTTAAGGGTTTCCAGGAGCCAAAACAAGCTTGGGAGGACTTCATGACTTTGTGTCAGGATTCATCGGTGAAACTGAAGCAACTGTGCTCCAAATGGGATGAGTTCGACTCGATCATCGAAGAGCTGGACAATTGGATGAAGAACGTCGAGTCGGTGGTAAAGAATCAGAACCTCAAGAGCACTGCTGAAGCCAAGAAGGCCCATTTGAAGCAGCTCCAAGACATTGCCAAGGATATCGATCGTCGTGGCTCAGCCATCAACGAGCTGATGGATCAAGGCCGTGAGATTGAGGGTGAAACTGATTTGAACCTTAAGCTGTCCCGTCTTAATACCCGCTACCAGACGCTCAAGAATCTGTGCAAGGAGTCGATTGCCAAGTACGTTAACTATGTGAAGGATCATGAGAGCTTCGATCAGGACTTCGATGCGTTTAAGCAGGGTCTTCAGGTATCCGTTGACGACCTTGCCAAGGCCAACGAGATTGTGGGAGATCAGAGCGTGCTGCAGGATCAGCAGAACAAACTCCGTGAGATGTCGGACAAACGCATTACGGACTCCACTGTGTTCGAGGGTCTTATTGATCGTGGAGAGAAGCTGTATGGCCACACTAGCCCCGACGGTCGCGAGATCATCCGCCAGCAGTTGCGTTCTCTACGCACCATGTGGGACAACTACACGGATGATTTGAACTCGGCCACACAGAAGATTGATCAGTGCTTGCTGCAATTTAACGAGTTCAGCATTGCTCAGGATCAGCTCACCAAGTGGCTGAAGGACGTGGACAAGGCCATGCTAAGCAACACGGAACCAAAGACGACGTTGCAGGAGAAGCGGGCCCAGCTGCAGAACCACAAGCTCCTCCACCAAGAGATCACTACCCATAACGTGCTAGTCGATAATGTATGCGACAAGGCTCAGATTCTGGTGGATCAGATCAAGGATAATTCATTGAATGTCTACTTAGCGTCGATTAAGCAAATTTTCCAAGGCATTGTTCAGAAATCCGATGTTATTCTGCACAACCTGGAGGACTGCGTGCAAAAACATAACGAATTGAACAATGCTTTGGCCTCAGCCAAGACATGGATCTCGAATGAGAAGGCCAAACTCTTGGAATGCGATGACGCTTACGGTGAGAAGGCAGATATCAAGCGCAAGATCGAAACCCTGGGTCAGTTGGCTCAAAACAAGCCACAGGCTATGAAATTGCTCGGCGATATACGCGATCAGTTTGAGAAGGTGAAGCCAACAACTTCCGAAAAGGGTAACGAAGTGCTGGACAAGGAGATCGACGAACTTGAGACCACCATGAAGAGCCACTTTGATGACATCGAGGGCATTGAGGGCAAGCAAAAGGATGTGCTCGCCCAGTGGGACAAGTTCGAAAAGGCTCTGGAAGATCTCACCAAGTGGTGTCGCAATGCAGAGGCCGTTTTCCGCGAGCAGCAGCTGCAGTCCACACTCCACGAGAAGGTAGAGCAGCTGGAAAAGTATAAGATCCAAAGGGAATTGATACAACAAAAGGAAAAGGAAATCGATGCCTTCGGGGATGCTGCCCATGCCCTGCTTAACAACTGCGGAGCAGATCGCCTGAAAACACTGACTACTCAGATCACAAATCGTTATCAGCTCCTTCAGGTTCTTAGCAAGGAAGTTGTTAATCGCTGGTCTAATCTTGTTGACGATCATCAATTCTATCAGGACAAGTACAACGAGGTGGATTTGTGGCTACAACCCATTGAAACGCAGCTTGAGAAGGTCATTAAGGATGAACCCACCCAAAGCTCGAACATCCTTCAGGTGCTACTCTCAGAAAAAGAGCAAGCTGAGAGCTTATTTGCGGCATTAAATGCGGCTGGTGAGAAAGCTCTGCCAGAGACATCGACTCAGGGAAGGGAAAAGATTCGAAAGGATCTGCGTGACATCCGTGATCGTTGGGACAAACTGGACGAGGGTATTCGCAACTTGGAGAAACGCCAAGAAGCCCAAGGTGTCCAGCTGACCAGCTACCAGGACATACTAAACCAAACCGTCAACTGGCTGGACCAAGTGGAAAAACTTTTGCATAATGAAAATCCCGCTAGCTGGACCAGTGCCCAGGAGATACGCTCCAAATTGTACAAGTACAAGGCCACCAACCAGGACATCAATTCGCATAAACGAATCGTGGAGGCTGTAAACGAGAAAGCTGCAGCCCTTCTGGGAAGCGCCGCTCCTTCAAACGCCGATGAAATCTCTAAGGCTGTGGCTGAGATAAACAAACGTTACGAGCAAGTCGGCCAGGACTGTGCCAAACTGGTGGCTGATCTAGACGGCGCCTTCGATGTGTACCAACAGTTCTCGGAGCTACAGAAGGCACAACAGGATTACCAGAAGAATCTGTGGGATCGCCTTACCGGTTACTCCGATTACTCCGGCAATAAAGCAGCGTTGCAGGCTCGTCTACAGAAAATCAACGAGATTCAAGATGCCCTGCCGGAAGGTGTGGCCAAATTGAAGTCCCTGGAAGACCATATAGAGCAGCATGCCACCAGTATACCCGCTCGTTCCAAGGAGGCGATGGCCCGCGACTTGGCCAACTTGCATGCTGATTTCGAGAAATTCGGTGCGTCTTTGAGCGACGTAAAGAGCGGCTTGGAGAATCGCCTCCAGCAATGGAATGACTACGAAGTTAATTTGGATCGCCTGATCAATTGGTTGGGCGAGGCGGAGAATGCTCTCAAGAACTACAACCTAAAGTCATCGTTCGAGGAGAAGGAAGACCAATTGAATCGGTTCCAGTCCTTGGCTCAGAACCTACGACAAAACGAAGCCGACTTCGACAAGATGAAGGACGATACCTCGGAGTTGGTACAGAGCTCGGGTGAAACGAGGATTGCAGTAAATGTGCAGCAGGTCTCCTCCCGATTCCAATCGATCCAAGCCACGGCCAAGGAGATTCTCAAGAAATGCGAGCAGGCTGTCCAGGATCATGGTCACTTCAACGATAAATACAAGCAATGCGCGGATTGGTTGGCCAATGCCCAGGCACGTTTCGACGATTGCAGTGACTTGTCATCGGTGGGATCTCGTGACGATCTTTTGAAGAAACAAATGGTCATTCAGGAGCTCCTGGCACAGCAGCCAACGGCTACACAGCTGCTTAACAGCACCGTTGAGTTAGGCGAGAAGTGCTACGGATCCACAGCAACCGAAGGACGTGAAGCGATTCGCAGTCAGCTGGATGATCTGACTTTTGATCAATTGTTTGACAACATCGCCAGCACTGCACGGAAGATTCAGGACAAGATTGCCAAGTGGTCTGGCTTTGATGAGATCGCTGACAGTCTGAAGAGCTGGTTGGATGAGGCAGAGAATGCCCTTCCAGCCGAAATCGAACTGAAGACTACGCTGGATGAAAAGCGCACCAAACTGCAAGCCTATCGTGACATCCTGAATGACATCAATAATCACCAGGTGGAGGTGGGTAATCTTCAGGAGATTGCAGCTAATTTACCTGAAAAGACCGACCTCGTGGATCAAATCCTCAAGGATATTGCAGATCGGTTTGGAAAGCTGCAGAAGCGTTCCCAGAACTACGTCGAACGCTACGAGGGCATAGTCAGTGCCCATCAGCAATACTCCAAGGCCGTGATGGATGCCCAAGAGTTTATTGATGCCACCCAGAACACGGTCCACTACTGGGGCGACTTGGATTTGGAACAGATCTCACTGCACACGAACCTCGATCGCCTAAAAAATCTGAAGGCCAGTTTGGCCGACGAATTCCCTCGAGTTGATCAAGTGAGGGCTTTGGGCGAGAAGGTTATTCCGGGTACAGTGGATGTGGGTCAGGTGAACATAAAGTCCCAGATCGACACAACCCAACAAGAATGGGAGGGACTCCTAGCCGCCATCACCACAACCATTGAAGCCATTGAGGCGCGCCTGCAGCACTGGTCCGAGTACGAACAGCTGCGTGACCAATGTCTGGCTTGGATTCGCGATACGGACAATAACTTGCATGCCATTGATCTTAAAGAGGATTTGCCCAAGAAGCGAGCGCAGTTAGATGCGCTTAAGGCTCTACAAGGAGATGTGCGTGCCAAGGAACTGGAGGTTGATAATGTTACAGAGAAGGCCCAAACACTCCTCAAGGGACCCACTAGTAATCGAACCTCGGGTCCCGAGTTGGTAACCAAGTACCAGCAGATCTTCCATAAGGTCAAGGAGCTCAACAACCGCTGGCAGCAGTACGTGACCTCCCATGAAGATTTTGACAATTCTATCTCCGATTGTTCCTCGTGGATCAATGACATTAAGGAGAAGCTGGATTACTGCTCGGACATGTCCTCGATGAGTCCAAAAGAACTGGATAAGAAGCTGGCCACCATTCAAGATGTTATCTTGTTGAAGGACGAAGGCTCTGCACGTGTCTTGAAGATCCTCGAACAGGCTCAGCATGTTCTGGCCAACACAGCACCCGCCGGACACGAGGCAATCAACAAAGAGCTGTCAGATCTTCAGGATCTGTGGTCAAGCATTGCCCTGCGCATTATGGATGTGAAATCGAATCTGGATGATTCCATCACCCAATGGTCAGGATTCCTGGACCAGGTGCAAACTGTTCGCAAGTTCAACGAGTGGCTGGATGCTTTGCTGAAGGAATTGAGTGAACACCAGACCACAATGACGGAAAAGAGAGCTCAGTTGGATCGTGTGAAATCTACAGAGGAGAAGGTGCGCGTGGAGAAGATCGATGTCGACGCACTCAAGATCCAAGCCAAGGAAATGATTGCAAGTGGTCAACAGAGCCAGGCTGCCTTCCAGGCCCAAAAGGTGCTCGATACGTTCGATGAACTGTTCGCCAAGTCCCAGAAACTGCTCTCGGACCGCCAGGATCAGTACAGGGACCATCGGTTGTTCAAGGAGGCCTACGATGATTTGGGTAGCTGGATTGGACGTGCCCGTGAGAAGTTCCCCACCTTGAAGCAGAGCAGCTTGAGCGATAAGTTGGCCATTGAGAATGCAGTGCAAGCCACTGAAGCTCTTCTGAACAAGCAGGCTCAGGGTGAACTCCTGGTTGAGCACCTAGTGCACACTGGTGAGGTTGTGCTTGCCAGCACCTCATCTCCGGGCCAGGAAATTATCCGAAATGATATCCGTGCCCTGCGCGACAGTTTCGAGAGCTTGTTCCGCGAAATCAACCAGCAGAAGGAGAACCTTGAAGTCACCATGGTTCAGTGGCGAGCCTATAAGGAGGAGTACGAACGCCTGATGGAGTGGCTGCAACAGATTGACATCTTGGTAAAGAACCATAAGCTCAACTTGTGCCCCAATTTGCCTGATAAGGAGAAGCAGGTGGCTGACATGAAGGAGGTGATGTCACGACTAGAGAAGGGCAAGGAAGACATCGATAAGTTCAATGCATCCGCTGCCAGTCTTCTGAAGTCTCATCTCGATACCTACGTGAACAATCAGCTCAGACACTTGGGTTCGGTCTATCAAGTACAAGTCAACCTGGCCAAGGATGTCCTCAAGAAGGTGGAAACTAATCGCGACCAGCATCGCGAGTACGACGCCAACATGAAGTCCGCCAAGGATTGGATAGCCAATGCAAAGGCCACAATTCAGTCGGCAGGCGAGGGAGCTGGCTCCAAGGAGGCACTCCAACGTCGTCTGGAGCAGATTCAGGATCTGATTCGTAACCGTGAGTTTGGCCAAAATCTAGTCCACACGGCCATCAACAATGGCGAGAAGATAATCCGAAACACACGCTCTGATGGTCGTGATGCCATCAACAATGAAATGAAGGAACTGCAAACCGAGTGGGATCGTTTGGTGAAGAAAATGTCTACGGCCAAGGTGCAACTGGAGACCAATCTTCTTCAATGGGCGGACTACAGTTCCAGTTACTCCCAGCTGCAGCAATGGATCACCGACAGAGAGGCCAAGTTGCAGCAGGCCTGCGAGCAGAAGATCATTAAATCTCAACGTGGTCAGCCAGGTCTCAGCAGTGGGCTTAGCGAACGCAAGGCCAATCTCCGACAAACCAACAACATTGTCCAAGATATTGTGTCCTTTGAGCCCATGATTCAGTCGGTTACCTCCAAGGCTTCTGATCTACAACAGGGTGCTCCGGCCACTGAGATCTCGGATAAATACGATAACCTTACCAAGCAAGCCAAGGATTTGTACGAGAAGCAGAAGAACACCATCGATAGCTATCAATCTCTAATCGATGCGGGCAATGAGTTCGCCACCTGGCTGAGAAATGCCAAGGAGCGGTTGAGCAAGTGCTCTGAGCCCACGGGAGATAAGCAGGCGCTGGCTGAGAAGACTCACCAACTGAAGATTCTGCAGGGAGAACTGCCCGAGGGAGCCGAGAAACTGAAGAATGCTCTGGAGCAGGGAGAGATCGCTTGCCGAAGTGCCGAGCCCGAGGATTGTGAAATCATCGAGCAGGAGGTGGCCCTGCTTCAAGAGGAATTCGATGCTTACCGGGAAGCTCTGAACAAGGCCAAGGATTACCTCGATGTGGGCATTGTCAAATGGTCGGACTACCAGGATCAGTACACCGAAGCTTTGGAATGGTTAAGCAAGACCGAGGCTTTGGTTCAGTCCTACAACAAGTTGCAGGACAGTTTGCCTCAGAAGAAGGTGGTGCTCGAGCAGTTCCAGGGACATCTGCAGACCCTATTCGACTGGCAGAAGACCCTGGATGATCTGAATATGAAGGCTCAGGTTCTCCTGGAGACCTGTTCCGATACAAGGATCAGCAATGCCATCATGCAACTCACCACCAAGTACAATGCTCTTCTGACTCTGGCCAAGGAGGTGATGCGACGTCTGGAGATGCACTACCAGGAGCACCAGCAGCATCACAGTCTCTACGAAGAGTGCCAGTCGTGGATTGAGAATACCCGCGAGAAGCTCGCGGATTGCGAGCAAATACCCGGAACTCTTAACGAAGTCCAGATAAAATTGAACACTGTTAAGAATCTCCGCCAAGGCTTCGAGACTGGTCAGAACAAGCTGCGTTATCTTCTGGAACTTAAGGAGAAGGTAATCATGAACACCGAACAGAATGGAGCAGCCAAGATCCAGGAAGATACCGAGACTCTTAAGCAGGACTTCGATAAACTCCTCGTGGATCTCAACGATGTGCGCCAGAAGCTGGCCAATCGCCTTGCCCAATTAGAGGAGATCTTCAAACTATACAAGATCCTTGTCGAATGGCTGGACGACGTGGAGCCAAGTGTAAAGGCTAGTGATGAGTTCCTTAACGACCTCAGTGAGAAACGCGCTGCTCTGGAGAAGTTCCGTGTCATTCAGCGTGACATTAATGGTCACAGCGACATTGTTGAGAAGATCAATCAACGCCTGAAGGAGGATAATAGCTTGGAACTGAGTGACTTCCAGCCTGGACTGGGCAAGTTCGATGAGCTGCAGACGCAGGTTAACAAGATCATTGAGTCGCTGGAGAACCAGGTGAACAGCCATGAGAAATACAAGCAGGCCTACAATGAGCTGCAGGATTGGTTGCGGCGCACCCGCATCGAAGTGGAGCAATGTTCCGACTGCCATGGCGAGAAGGACCAAGTGGAGAGTCGCCTGAATCGCTTGGGCGATATTCAGTCCTCGTCTTTGGAGGGCAAAGCCCTGCTAGAAGCCTGCGAAGAGCTCAGTCAGGCGGTGATTGCCACAAGCGGTAGCGAGGGCCAGGACAATGTGGCCCAGGAGATTAAGCATCTCACCGCGGAATGGGAATCCCTCCAGGCGCTATCTCGCGATGCTCGCAGCGGCCTTGAATCCTGCCTGGCCGCCTGGCAAACGTTCCTGCAGAAGTTCAATAAGATCAATTTGTGGATCGAAACGATGGGCAAGCGCGTTACCAAATCCCAGGAAGGCGAAAACAAGAACCCCGAAGATTTGGTTAATGCCAAGGTAAGAATCCTTCTTCGCCAAGTCGACTTCGTCTCGCAACTGTCGCACGCACCTCTAACAAAAAATATAAAAAGTACTAAAAATGTAATCGAGTAAATATATATTTTAGCCAAATCGCGCACGTATAGTAGAACTCACCGACAACAAAATTTGTATCTGAATAATACCACCGTACCGTGTGAGAAATTAATCATTTACTAAAACCTCACTAATCACTGCTAACTTTTCAGCTAATCACTTGTATTACTCAATTTGCAGCTAATCATGTACACACAGACTCTTGTCTAATTGCCTATATTGCTTTATGTGCTTTCAATAACTTAATTTTAGATCTTCTAAACTAAAGTCCTTTTCTTCCCGTAGAAACTTCTGGAGGAGGTGCTGGCCGAAAAGGATAATGTGGAGGATCTGAACGATAACTGTGAGCTGCTCATGGAGCAGAGCGCTTGTACTCGCATTCGGGATCAGACCATCGAAACTCAGGCCAACTACACCAAGCTTTTGACATCCGCCCAGGGATTGGTTGCCAAAATCGAGAAGAACCTGTCCGATCACACCGAGTTCCTTAACTACAAGAAGGAAATGGACGCCTGGATAGAAAAGGCCCAGCAGGTTCTCAACGAATGCTCCACCGATGGCGATGCCGCTATAATTGCCCAGAAACTGGACACTGTCAATGTATGTTTCAACCGCTTTAATTTATTCATTAAGCATAAATAAGGAATTCATTTTTATTTATTTATTTTTACAAAGTCCTTGGCTTCCCGTCTGCCCGAGGGCCAGCATCTCCTGGCCTTGGTTCAGGACGCCTACTCGAAGGCCTCGAATATCACACCCGAGGACAAGCAGGAGAAGCTGCGTGATCTGATGACAAAGGTGCGCGAGGATTGGGATGCCTTGGGTCTGGCGGTCAAGCAGAAGTTAAGCGATCTGAAGCAGGCCCAAAATCGTTGGAACGATTTTGCTGCCAACAAGGATAAGCTCGAGAACTGGCTGAACGAGACGGAGAAGACGCTTAAGGTAGCACCGGTAACTAAGGGTGAATTGAGCGAAATGAAGACATTGCTGGAGCGCTATAAGACGCTGAGCAATGAGCTTAAGCAGAAGGGTGGCGAGTTGGAGCAACTGCAGTCGGAGGCCCGTGATCTGGGCACCGAAGTAGATGCAGTGAATCGCCTGCAGTCTCGTTGTGATAAGCTAAAGAACGACTGTTCGGCTCACATCAAGGCTTTGGAGCAGGAGATCGTTGATTACAATGCCTATCACCAGAGTCTGCAGGATGTTGAGAAGTGGCTGCTGCAGATCTCCTTCCAGCTAATGGCCCACAATTCCCTCTTCATCTCGAATCGCGAACAGACCCAGGAGCAGATCAAGCAGCACGAAGCCTTGCTGGGTGAAATCCAAAAGTATCAAACCAATTTGGATGACTTGAATGCCAAGGGTCAGGCTCAGATTAGCCGCTATGAGAGCTCCACTCCAACCATTCGTCCCACTGTCGAGTCCCAGCTGAAGAATATCCAGGATAGCTACAACTCTCTGCTACAGACCTCAGTGCAGATCAAAAACCGTTTGCTTGAATCGCTGGCCAAGTTCCAGGAGTACGAGGATACGCTGGACAGCATCATGCGCAATCTGGAGGCGTACGAACCGATTATCCAAACCGAACTGGATGCTCCGGCCACAAGCTTGGAGTTGGCTCAGAACCAACTGAGGTGTGCCCAGGAAATGCAAAACAAGTTGAACAACGAGAAGTCTCGACTGGCGGCTGCTGTTCAGGCTTGCGAGGCAGCCACGGCATCCATCAGTCGTCCCAGTTCTCCGCTGGAGACGGCCATGCAGGCTATTCCCGAGAGGGAGCTCATTGTGCGCGCCAAGCTCGAGGATCTGCTGGATCAGGTAGGATCAACGATTTCTTTTTATTTCGACTGAATTGGTAGTGTTGTGTCACATTTAGTAGTTCCAAATTGATTGCATTTACGAAAAGAAACGGAAAGATTATAGTAGCTAATGGCTTTTAGTAAATAGTAAATATTTATTTAAATTTAAATTAATTTGATTAGTATTCCTTATTAGTAGAGTTGAACTATACAACTTTCATAGATCTTTCCTTTCCTTTTTTCTTAACTTATTTACCTTTGATTTGCTAACCAATGTTTTGTTCTTTTTATATTAAACCCTTAACCATACCCTTCTAAACTACCAACTTCCCAACCCCAACACTGCCCTAACTTTTGTTGATTTGCCGCACTGTTGCCCCGTAATTGTTGTAACGCACACTACCCACAAAAAATGCTATGCCTTGTGCTTGCCGCTGCCAAAAGAAACCGCCTCCAAAGACTCAGAGCTCAACCAATGAGGATGAAGACGACGATGATGTTGAGATTCAGGTTGAGCTCAGCGATGTAAACGAGGCGCTGTTGGATCCCATTGCCCACGAGCGTGTCAGCAACTATCGTCGCATAGTTCGCCTGAATAGCGCTCATGTGGGCAAGCTGAACGAACTGGTTGCTAAGGTAAGAGAGCAAGGACACTCATTAGGACGATCAGGTGGAGGGCTGCGCATGGCTAAAGGTGTTAATAATCGCTTGTTTCATATTATGTAACAATATAAACTGTATAAAATATGCAAGTCTAATTCCCCAATTTCTTATGTGTAGGTGCAATCCCACTTGGGTGGCTTGTCTGCATCCGTTAGCGAACTAGAGCAACAGCAGAAGCAGCGCGGCGAGCTGCAGGATTGGGTGAAGAAGCAGCAATCTTCGGTCTCCGACTGGTTGATGCGTCCCTGCAAGCTGCGCCCTGAGGCAGCGCAACAGGAATTGGTTTCCATGAACGATTTGTTGAACTCCATCGGTGACAAGAGATCGCAACTGATGTTGGAAATGACAGGATCATGTAAGTAATTTATCCTATTATTCAATTTATATTTCCATTTCCTCTTCAAGAGCTGAAAGATAGCTTAGGCTCTCCAAATTTATAATTTCTACTTGCCTTCCTTTTTAGTGGGCGATGAAGACACCGATCTGGATGACAACATCGACAAGCTCGAGTCGGAGCTTATGGATGCCATTGCCAAGAAGCAGGCTGGCCAAAATGTAATCGATGGCTATCGCCAGGGAATGGCTGATGTCCAGAACTGGTTCGACAGCCTGATCAAGCGTATGGATGTCCTGGACCGCGGCTCTGGCTTGAACTGCGCCCAAAAAACAGCGGCTATTAATGAGATCAAGAACGAATACGAGCTGCAAGGACACCCGAAGATTCAGGAGCTTAAGGGCAAGGCTTCGCAGGTGGCTGAGGTGATCAGCAATCTGGATGGCCAACAAGTTGAGGAGCAAATGAAGTCGCTGGATCGCCGCTTTGCCGATCTGGGCAAGCGCATCGATCGCAAGGCTCAGTTGCTGGACGTGACCAACAAGGGTGTGGACGGAGCCAAGGGTGAGATCGATCAGCTTCAGAATTGGGTGAAGCAGCAGATCGAGGAGCTGCAGGCACCCACTCCACTGGGTTACACGCCCAAGGATGCCGAGGCGCGCCAGCAGAAGATCAAGAGTCTGATGAAGGACGCCGAGGCCAAGCAGTCCCTGGCCGATGTGCTGGAGAAGCGCGTGGCCAACATGCAGCAGGAGCTAGAGCCCGCTGAATATGCCCAACTGGAGTCCGCCTTGCGGAATCTCAACACTGAGAATCGCAATTTGTCGGGCGTACTGAAGGCAGAACTGGATCGTGCTTTGGAGGCCAGCAAGGCTCGCAAATCCCTGGAGAACGATCTGGACAAGGCGCGCCAATGGCTGAAGACTAAGATTTCCGAGGTGCGCAAACTGCCTGTGTATCATCCACTCACCTCCGCTGAGATCGAAAAGAAGATCCAGGAGAACCGAAAGTACGATGACGATGCCAAGCAATTCAACGACAGTGTTCTCAGTGACGTTCAACGCCAGGCGGCCAATATAATGAAGGACTGCGATGGTCCGGATAAGGCTGCACTGCAGCAAATACTTGATGAAATCGCCGCCGACTATCAGACCCTGAAGGATGAGAGCTCAAAGAGGGGCAAATCCCTGGACGATCTCTTGCAGGGTCGCAAGGCCTTCGAGGACTCGATGAAGAAGATGGGCGATTGGCTGAATGAAATGGAGACGGCCACCGAGGGTGAGCTGCGTACCACAAGTCTTCCCGTGCTGGAGGAACAGTTGGCCCACTACAAGAAGCTCCTCAACAATGCCGACAACATGGGTGGTCTGATCAACGATGTGTCCGAACAGGGCAAGAGCATCCTGCCCACTTTGAGTAATGCCGATAAGCTGAAGCTCAACGACGATATCAAGAACATGAAGGATCGCTATGGCAGAATCAAGAATACGATCGATGATCGTGTGAATACGCTGGGCGATCACATCAAGAAGTACAAGGATGCAAAGAGCAGGCTGGCCGATTGCAGTCAGTTCCTGGGCACCATGCAGCAGAAGCTGCGCGAACTTAATCGCCCAATCGGTTCCAGAATCGAGGATGTTCAGGACCTGTTGGGTGCCTATGAGGGCATACTCAAGGAGCTCAAGGACAGCAAGAGCAAGATGGGCGACATGCAAATGGACGATTTGCCCGAGCTGCAGAGCATTCTGACCCAACAGGACGACATGATCAAGATGATTGAGGATCAGCTGGCCCATCTCCGCCAGCTTCTGATGCTGCGCGAGCAGTTTATCGCTCTGATCAACGAGATCATTGCCTTCATCATGAAGTACACGGATGTCATCATCGATATCGAGAACTCTCCGGACAGTTTGGAGGATAAGATCAACAAGTACGACAATGTCATTGTCAAGATTCAGGAGTGCGAGGGTCTCTTGGCCTCCGCCAATGACAAGGGCCAGAAGATTGCCTCCGAGGGCAATGCAGCGGATAAGAATAGCATTACCGAGCAGCTGCAGTCACTCAAGAATCAACTCCAGAATCTCCGCAAGGCGGTGGAGTCTCAGCGCCAGAAGCATCAGCTGCAGCTGGAGTCGCACAAGAAGATGGCTGCCGATCTGAGTGAGATTCTCGATTGGTTGCACAGCCACGAGGGAGAGGTCAAGTCTCGTCCCCTGCTGGATCGTGATCCCGAGTCCGTGGAGCGAGAGCTGCAAAAGCACCAAAGCCTCAGCCAGGACATTGATTTGTATCTGAACAAATTCAATAAGATCAATGATGGCGTTAAGACCGAAATCGGCATGCCTAGCTCCCTCCTGGAAATGCTCTCCGAGGGCAGATCCCTGGTTTCATCCCTGCCACATGAGCTCGAGGAGCGTGAGAAGTACCTGAAGAATAACCGTGACTCTCGCCTGGAGTACATGCAGCTGGTGGCCAAGTTCAACGATTGGGTCCACGAAGCCGAGTTGCGTTTGCAAAACAGTCAGCACGGCATCGACTACGAGCATTTGGTCCAGGATCTCGACGAGCACAAGATCTTCTTTGGCAACGAGGCACCCATCCGTAATCTGGTGCACAAGCAGATCCAGGAGGCCGCCGACAAGATCTGGTCCTCTCTGAACAATTACGAACAGTCGGAGCTCTCCGCGGAACTGGCACAGTTCCAAACCAAGTTGACCAACACACTGGCCAATGCCAAGACGCAGCAGAGTGAATTGGAGAAGGAGGCAGAGCGCTGGCGAGAGTATCAGCAGTCGATCGACCGTGTCAAGGCCACCATCGAGCGCACCAAGTTCAGCGATGAGCCTGTCCAGAATTTGGCCGGTCTACACTTTAATATCCAGAAGCTGTCTCATGCCATTGGAAATGTTCAGGTGAGTTTTGCTCAAAACATTTCATTGAAAGATATTAAAATATTTTAACCAAATTAAGTGATAATTTAATAACTAGCTGGGTTTAGACATGTTTTAATATTTACATTCTAGATTGACAATACACATAACATTGGCTTGCATTATTTTCAATACCTTATTTTTAAACAGATCGCAGTAAGTGATCGAATTTAAAATCGAACCTAAGCCAAAAATCCATTAATTTCAGTCTGGTTTGGTTTTTTCTTCTTAGTTTTTAATGGAGAACTTTTCTGCATTTAAATCTCGATTTATAATTTTTGGCCAATTTTTATCCAATTTTTGACAATTTTGATGATGGAAAAAAATGGTTACATTTTAGGCTAAAAAATCGCGAACTTCTTCAGTGGTTTTTTGAACATAATTTGGCTTAAACTCAACGGATTTCAGTGTGGTTTCGTTTTTTCTTCTTAGTTTTTAATGGAGAACATTTCTGCATTTAAAACTCATTTTCTAATTTTTGGCCAATTTTTATCCAATTTTTGACAATTTTGACGATGGAAAAAAATGGTTACATTTTAGGCTCAAAAATCGCGAACTTCTTCAGTGGTTTTTTGATCGTAACTTTGCTTAAACTCAACGGATTTCATTGTTGTTTGGTTTTTTCTTCTTAGTTTTTAATGGAGAACATTTCTGCATTTAAAACTCGATTTCTAATTTTTGGCCAATTTTTATCCAATTTTGACGATGGAAAAAAATGGTAACATTTTAGGCTCAAAAATCGCGAACTTCTTCAGTGGTTTTTTGATCATAACTTGGCTTAAACTCAACGGATTTCAGTGTGGTTTCGTTTTTTCTTCTTAGTTTTTAATGGAGAACATTTCTGCATTTAAAACTCATTTTCTAATTTTTGGCCAATTTTTATCCAATTTTTGACAATTTTGACGATGGAAAAAAATGGTTACATTTTAGGCTCAAAAATCGCGAACTTCTTCGGTGGTTTTTTGATCGTAACTTTGCTTAAACTCAACGGATTTCATTGTTGTTTGGGGTTTTCTTCTTAGTTTTTAATGGAGAACATTTCTGCATTTAAAACTCGATTTCTAATTTTTGGCCAATTTTTATCCAATTTTGACGATGGAA